>OY744540.1:335000-337500 GCA_963556195.1 Sepiola atlantica | reverse complement strand
TATATATATATATATATATATATATATATATATATATTCATCCAGACTGTTTCGCTGTATCACAGCTCTTCGATGCGGCTAGACCAGTTAGTGCCTCAAGCCGGATTGAAACTCAATCAGCAAGCTGACAGTCGGTGCTTCTACCCACGCGCTATCATGACTGTATGTAAGTGATATCTAGTTTTACCAAATGAGCTATGCCTTAAAGCTAATGGCAGTTGGCGATATCCTTACAAATAAGCTCTACCCAAGAAAGGGAGCTTCATATAGTCATCCAAATACAGAGTGTTTCGCTGTATCACAGCTCTTTATTTAGTGCGGCTAGACCAGTTAGTGCCTCAAGCCGGGATTGAAACTCAACCGTCGAGCTGACAGTCGGCGCCTCTCCCCTGCGCTATCATACGACACTGATTGATTGTGATATATATATATATATATATATATATATATATATATATAATGAATAACAAAAATGCACTTAGCTTTTGAACCAACTTAATGACTCGAGTTCCGTGTTTACGGCACTCCTCAGATCGGATAGAGACAGGCTAATATTGCCCCTTTCCCAATCAGGAGTGGTCGTTTTAGGAGAGGCGGGTTTCCCCCCACATTGAAAACCCACCTTGCATCTCACTTTTACTTCGTAAATACGGACAAAGTCGAGACAGCCAGAAAGATATAAAGTTCGAATCCTGTTACCCGGATACGCGCTAAGCTGTTTCTAATACGGGTACTTGAGTCAGTGGACTAGGAGCGTCAGTAGTTTACTTGCGGATCCTATTTTGGTAAAATCCGGGTAATAAACTTCTCCACTTATCAAGGCTGAAGACTACTCGAGGATGAGGGTTTATGTGACGGAATGATAGCTAGTTGAAAGATGAAGAACCCCATGAAAAGATTTAGGATGATTGCAGGTTTGGCATGAAACACATGTGTATATGGGTCAATTAAAAATATTATTTATAAATAATAATTTAATATGAACTAAGTTTGGTTACTTGTAGGGGACGGTAGATGACAGGAATCTGTTGACATTGGATTGAAAGTTCTAGTCTACAGGGAAGCAGTTCCCCGACAATGTTTTCCACAGACGGAAAACCCTTGTGAAGAAGCGCTGTTTGTTGAAATTTCACCCGGTACTAGGAAGACTGAGAAAGATAGGAAAGTTATTTGTCTTGGTGGTAGAAAAAGCGAGTTCTTGCAGTGAATATTTTGCAAGGAGAGAACCTTGGAGGGAACCATGAAAGTAACTTCAGTCGAAGTTCTCATAAATCAAGAGGCCCCTTCCTGGGACTAACACTTGATCTCTATATGAGATACATAGATATTCGAGTGTTCCATTAAAGTTCTCGTTTACCTCTAAAGCGTTGAGTTTGTAAAGAAGTGAAGAACATTAAATTCCCTCTCTTCAATTCACCAGTCGATTATGTTATAGTATAGTTTTGGTCTCTTGGTCTTACCGGATTCCAGGACAAGAATCCATCTAGTCTGGTGGAGTATCCAGCTAAATACTGTTGCTTGAGTTAACATCACTAGGAGAAGGTACACCATTCCTCGTATGAGTCAGTATATAGCCGTGTCGAGAGGATCTTATTTGGGCTTTGAATACTATGTTATTTTAGATATTTTGTCAGGGTTTACTTGTAGGGTGAAGTATCCTCATGTCATGTTGTCTTGACAAACCCTTTTATAGAGAGGGCGAAGACATTCGAGGATGGTGTCTAGTATATAATTCAAACTCTCCAGTAGGTAATTCAAACTCTCAATATGTAATTCATCATAAGTTTTTTTACAGACTGACTATGAACAAGTTGTCTGTACTTAGCAGGAATAACAACGTGACAGACGCATGTATGTTGGAGCGTGTGTATATTGACAACTCAAACGTACAATATCATGTAAAGTTGACGGACACGTGTAAACACGAAAGTGTGGCCAAAGGACAGTTAGAATGCGCATCATCAGAAATAGAAAAAATTATATGGAAAAATAAAAATAAAAACATCAATGTATCGGATGACTCGATATTATTCATAAAAGTTAAATATTCGTTTGTTTCTTGAAAAACGACAGTAGACTGTTCGAAATATTAAAATGATAATTACATGTATAATTTTCAAGCTTTTCCGTTTCTTACATAGCTATTTGCTATTTTTCAAATGTGAAAAAATTCGTTATTTTTAGCCGAGAAACACATAAAAACATGAACAATTAAAACTTCAAGTCTCTTTGCCTCCCTTCGCATGAATAAAACTTAAATTGCCTTTCCTGTCGTGGTAATGTCTCGTGGCCATTTGGTTTGCGGAGTCTAGGGTGATTCTGTAACCGGGTTCGAACCTTACGACCGTCTGGGATTATCATCTCCTACACTGATGAGAGCAAAAGTTTGAAACGCTGGCGTATGTAGGTAAAATATTATTTAACTTTATACGTCCCGGAAACCGTTGTTGATCTTGAATTCTTAGAACTGTAATAAATAATGTTGTAAATTTATTTATTT
>OY744540.1:270000-332500 GCA_963556195.1 Sepiola atlantica | reverse complement strand
TTAGTATAATAATGGTTTGGAAAACACTTGTTGCTTCGTTTTAGTTATTCACGCATAAAGACACGAACACTTTTTGTGTTGGAGTTAGAGTTAGGGTTAGGGTTAGGGTTACAGTTAGGGTTAGAGTTAGGGTTAGGGTTAGAGTTAGGGTTAGGGTTAGGGTTAGGAGATTTCACCTTTATTTCGTCTCTAATGATGTTCCTCTACACCAACCCGGGGTTCTTCGCTTGTTGCTTCATATTAAATGTAATGTGAACAAACATCTTGTTGCCCAACTCCCCACTTAGATTGCCCTCCCCCTTAAATCTGGCCACATATCACAGTAGCCCCTTATATGCTTTGTTTGGTGTGAATCATTTTTTTTAATGCACAGATTAACAAATTGTTTATGTGTGTGCTGCGACTTTCTTTTTTTTAATTTTGACTGAATTTTGATTAAAAACAATATAAATATTTTTAAATTTAAATATGATAAAATTGACTTACCTGTATAAAATGTCCCCTCTTTCCCCAGTCCAGAACAGCAGGAGTCGTAGTCGATGGTGGTGGCGTCGGCAGAGAGTTAGCAAAAAAAGGAGTGGGGGTGATAACGCAAAGAGTTCAAGCTTGACTCTTTCCCGCCAAATTATATAGTTTGCAACAAAAAGCGGGAAAAACCAAAAAATGCGACCGGCAAGTTTTTTGTTGTTTTTTTATATACCTCTTTTGTGTGCTTAGCTGTTTTGGCGCGTGCGCGTGTGTCTTTTGTCGTGTGTATGTGTGTCTGTGTGTGTGTTTTTGCACGCGGCCGTGTGTCTGTCCGTGTGTGGCCCGTTCCTTCTTTCCGCGCCAATGTCAACCACTTGATACGGACAAGCATTAAATACCAGTACTTGCTTACAACCCACACATTAAATAAATCAACCTGGAAAAAAGTGTTTTCCCTATATAACACCCTCTCTTTCTCTCTCTCTCTCTCTCTCTCTCTCTATCTCGCGCGCTAACTCTCTCCCTCTCTCTCCCATCTCTCCCCCTCTCTCTTTCTCTCTCCCTCTCTCTCCTCTCTCTCTCTCTGGTACGACCTTACTATCTTTTTTCCCTTGCTTTTTCTTTCTCTATCGCGCGGGCTCACTCGTTTTCTCTCTTCCTCCCTCTGTCTGTCTGCCTCCCTCCCTCCCTCTCTCTCTCCCTCTTTAGCCCACAGTTACTGTCTCTTTCTCTTTTGGTTTTATTATCTTTCTCTATCGTGAGCGCTCACTCGCTTTCTCCCTTACACGCCCCCCCCCCTCTCCCCCCTCTCTCTCCTTCTCTCTTACTCTCTTTCCCACTCTCTTTATTACATAGTTGCTTTCTCCATCTCTCTCTCTCTCTCTATTTCTCTTTCTCTTATTCTCTCTCTTTCACACACTAGCTTTCCTATTGTTACTCTCACACGCATTTACTTTCTTTTTACTCTCCCCCTCCTCTTCCTCCTCTCTGGCGCGAATTTGCTTTTTCCCTCTCTCTTCCTCTTTCTTGCTTGTTTTTTCTTCTCTCTCTTTCCCCCCTCTCTCTCTCTCTCTCTCTCTTTCTCTCTTCCTCTGACTCTTTCGTTTTTCGTTTTCTTATCTTCCTTGTTTACTTTCGCTGTCTTTCTTTCTCCCTCTATCGCGCACTTGTCCCCCTCCCCCTCTCCCCTTCTCTTTTCCCCTCTATCTCCCTCTCCCCTCTCTCTCCCTATCTTTCTTTCTTTTCCATCTCTCTCACCTACTTTGTCTTTCTCCATCTTCTACTCAATATTTCATATTCTCCCCCTCTCTCTCTCATTTATCGCAATCAGTTCCTCCCAAACAGAAACATAGTCGCTTCTTTTATTTGTTTACCAGTCATTGTTGTTATTGTTGTTGTTGTTGTTGTTGATTGTTGTTGTTGCTGAGTCCTGAAGTGTTGACGCTTCTGATGCTGATGCTGATCTTAATCGTCTTGGTAAGTAAAGAAAAAGTGTTGAGGATGAGACGCGGTGTTGCGTCAAAGTGGGCGTGGCTTAGCCCTTTTCCGCCTGTCAATCACTTGAAGTATTTTCAACTCTTCCGTAGTAAAAGCGTATATTGCTACTAATGAAAGTTGAAAAGCTGACAACAGAGAAACACGAGGATTTAAATGATAACATTTACAACCAGAACAACAACAACAACAACAACAATAATAATAATAATAATAATAATAATAATAATAATAATAATAATAATAACAACAACAATAATAATAATAATAAAAATGTAAACGCCAACCCACATAAGCAAGTAACATTAACCAACCACAGGTAAGTTGAAACAAAGTAGCAGTGAGGTTAAACGCAATTCAAATGAGGGACGGGGCGTATTAAGGCGAACCCAGGAGATCGGAGAGTAATTGGGTTAGGGTTAAGGTTAGGGTTAGAGTACATGGGTAGGGTCTGACGATAGACAAGAAAATGCTATAACTGGCCCGCACCTACACACCAACGCAGGCGGCACCAATATCGGTTGGTATGACGGAAAGTGTCCGCGGTGACTCTGGGAAGATGGAAAAACCCAAGAGGGATATCACCTCCCACACCTCAACTGGAAGGGACCAGAGTGTACTGCACAATTGAGAAGGCTTATTGTTACTCAGATTCATTGGAAGACCACTAACCGTTATCAGTGACAAATCACTAGTAAAGAGTAATTCAAAAACGGATTTTTTGTAAAAGAGCCCCCCCCCCCTAAAAACGTGCCACACTAATAAAATGCGGGTTGTGATGAAAAAAGCCCCTACATTTTTATTACTTACTCAAGAGTGTGGGATCAATGCAAGTCCATATTTACACCCCCCTCCCCCGACAACAAAGGCAGAGATAGCCAAAGGTTCTGCCCCCCCCTCCAAAGAGGCACTTTGTTATGGGGCAAGAATAAAAATTGTCTCAGTCTAGAAGGATTTCTCCTTCACTCACCGAGAAGAGAAAAGATGCTATGTGTAGTATCAGAACAGATACTACACTTTGCTCCTAGCCAAAAGGTCAAATATTTGCATAAAAAGGTCGTTTCCCATATATTTCTGCCATTCATATAAACTCACACAGATAGCTGCCCACCATTCTACGATGCGTTCCACAGCGGTGTTTATGTAGCAGTCATAACCATTTTACATTATTTCTTTCCTCTTGCGGAAAACAGTCATAGTGAGGTGGTTTGGTCACGTGATGACCAATCAGACACTTGGGCGTATTAATACCGACCGGATCTTTGAAGGACTACAGGAAGAGAGCTTCCAGGCACCCACGAAAGTATACGTCCTCTCTCCTGACCCTGTTAACCTGACACCGAACAAGGCTATCTTCACTTGAAGATATACTGCTTTAAGAAGAAACTTTCGGTGGTTAACCAGTATTATTACTATTCCTTTGTTCACTGTTTTTACCTCTGGCAACCTACACCGAAAGGTGTTGGTCACTGAAATAAATATAGTATTTGTTGTTTATAGAATGGCCTTGTTTTCCTTTCTTGGCCTATTCTTTTTTTTAGAGATTATCATAAGTCTTACAGTTTATGTAAAGATTAGCTCCTATATATATATATATATATATATATATATATATATATATATATATATATATATATATATATATATATATATATATATATATATATATATATATATATTTTGATTTTATTCCATTAGTTGCGACAAAACAGGTTTTGTTTCATTGGTGTGAATAGCTACCAACTCATCGGGCCGGCGAAAGGAATTCAAATGGCATAAAATTTTAAGTTCACTTTAACGGGAGATTGAAAATTGAAAATACATTGGAGGGGGAGGGGGATAGAGTTGGGGCTTTGTCTATAACGGCGACATGGGACATGAGAGGGGAGGGGGGAGGACCCCAACAAGTCGTGTTTCAAATTATTACGTGGGAGGTTTTGCACGTGTCAGTGCTGTGACGATCTCAATCTCGGCCGGGGTGGGAGGAGGGAGATGGGGCGACGGCCAGAGTGAGTTAAATTTAAAATGAGAATAAAATTATGATTACAACCGTCATTTTTATTTTATTTTAATTCTAATAAGTAATTATCATGTGGATAAAAATGTTTGATAATTTTAATTTAGGGTATTAATTGCTACTTTTGCATTTTATTTATTTTATTTTAATGTTTTGTTTATTATTTGTAGTGAGTTTTGTTGTGATTATATATATATATATTTTTTTTTTAAATTGTGATTATATTATACCGAGATCAATACTAGTGGAATCATTTTATAAGAGAAGTTTTCTGGTGTTACCAGTCTTATCATTAACAAAACCGATTATGACAATGGTAACGTCTGCCAATCATACCTACGATAGTCGCAGTGATAACAGCCTTATGTAAAAGCCTTAATAAAAATAAAAATAAAAATAAAAATAAAAATAAAATTAAATATATATATATATATATATATATATATATATATATATATATATATATATACGAGGCCCGTCTAAAAAGTATCCGACCTTAGACAAGAAAAAATATTTAAAATACGTGACGGTGTTGGGACTCTTATACCCTTCAAAGTAGGCCCCTTGTGCTTGCACACACTTAGCTTACCGATCTACCCACTGCCGGAAAACCTCTGGAAGTCTTCTTTTGGAATCAATGATGATAGCGTAAGCTTAAAACGCCGGCGTATGTAGGTAAAATAATTATATATATATATATATATATATATATATATATATATATATATATATATATATATATATATATATATATATATATATATATATATTAAACTTACATAACCGAATAATAAGAAGTACTACGTGGGTATGCCCTCCCTAGATTTTAAAACCAGATATTATGACCACATTAAAAACAGAGAATGTCGAATTAAAACAGCACTAGCAAACCACTATTTGGAGCTCAAAGAAAATGGACGCTCACCAATAATTGAATGGAAAATAATACGACAGGCAGTACATGTAGAAATGACTCTATAGATTATGTGTGAATTAAAAATTTGAAATCCTAAACTTTAAAGGCCCCCCAAATCTATTAAACTGTAGAAGTGGGATAGCAAACAGCTGCCTCCACAGAATTAAATTTACCTTACGCTAACAATACATAAATAAATAAAATAAGTAATAAAAACTAAACTAAACTTAAACCTAACAATTTAAAACCTAAAACCTAAAACCTAAAACAGAAATACAAGGAACCACCTGTTTAAATAAGTTCACTCATTATATTGACACAACAAAGAAACAGGGTATAGGCCACTCTATAGAAAACAGAACAATAGAACAGGATATAGGAAGTAAAACTAACCGGACCTTTGTTCGTGGGAAGCCCAACGATTGGCTAAGAGAACTACAAAGAATCTGATAGGTTAACTAGTTAGCCGTGTATATATATAAAAGCACCTGGCAAAACTAACTTGAAGATTTCCCCCGGGGATGAAACGCGGGAGCCTCTGTGTAGCTTAATTGCCATAAATATATTTTCATAGCTTACTGTAAATATTAAATATATATATATAATTATTTCTAGAATCTATTAAAGAAATAAACCGGACTCGAGTTCATCATTAGAACACATCCGAACTCAGGATTCGAAACCCGAGTCACTTGCGAGTATTCTACCACTGAGCTACCTCTCACCACATACAAGAAAGTCTATTAACTTACACAGATTAAGCAAACCACTCTGGAATATACCTACTCTTTTTCTTTTCAAACTACGGCGAAGGCCGACTGTGGAATATACCTACTCTTTTCAACAAGGGGTGTAGTCATCCAACTACTTAGAACCCAGGCCGATGTCTCACAAGTAGGATTTTATACTCGCTAGCACGTCATCACACAAAAAATATTAGATTTTTGAATGTGAGATGATATATATCCACAACCAGACAACACCGCAGCCCACAGACTATGACAGAAACAAACCGGGGTCATAGACTCAAGTTTCGCCCTGCTTTGGGCTCATCAGTAGAACACAACTGAACTCAGGATTCGAAACCCGAGTCACTTGCATGCTAGGCGAGTACTCTGCAACTGAGCTACCTCACCACATACAACAAAGTTTATTAACTTACACAAATTAAACCACGGCGAAGGCCGACTGTGAAATATACCTCGAGGGGGCGAATCACGGTAGAGGCAGAAAAACACGTCAAGTTGTAAAAGACGTTATAATAAGTAAAGTCCGGTCGATGTTTGGCACCATGTGTTGATTTTCAAAAATATTTCACTTAAATACATTTTCATGGGTGCTATGTTGTCAACTTCCTTATCTCTCTCTCTTTCTCTTTCTCTTTCTCTCTCTCTCCCTCTCTCTCTCTCTCTCTCTGTCTCTCTCTGTATATATATATATATATATATATATATATATATATATATATATATATATATATATATGACTAGATGAAAAGATAAAATAATCCGACGATATGAAATTAAAATGGAATAAGCGGAAGACCTAAAAAGCTCAACGTTTCGCCCAAATGTTATATGGGCTTTGTCAAGAGCGAACGAAAAAAATGCAAAAAATGACTAAAGACGAGAAAGTCTATAAATTATGAGAAATATATAGTGGTAGGGTTCATGTAGAGAGGGAAGATATGTAAATATGTATATAGTCAAAGATAAATACATAGAAAAAAAATTAGTAACGGGAAAGAAAAGAAAAGAATAAAGAGTAGAAAGGGGGTCCAAACTGAGACTAATTTAGAACTCAGGGAATCAACCGGTGTCTAGATATATTTGGTTTTCATGAATAATTGCTTTTGATGTTTAATTTTATTTGTGGAAAGGGCTATGAGTGCAGATATATATATAAGTATATTTAGGCAGCATTTTCTCATTTATGCAAACATTGTTAAAAGTAACAGAATTCGTCTGTTTAATTATACTTTTTTATTTTTTGCATTTTTTGAATTTTTCTGATGGTCTTTTTGTATTAAAATCAAAAATATTAATAAATGTTCCATAGGTTTCACATGTTTCACGAACGTGTTCGATTCTTCGCCGAATCATCCTCAGGTGTCAAAAGCAAATGAACAAAAAAAAGCTGAGGGAAGAAGAGAATTAAAAAAAAACGGTGGAGAAACACACATAGAACGTTTTCCGCATTACATTAAGCATTTTAAAATGTTACCACTGGTTTCATATGTGATTTTGTTAATTTTAGGTTGTTGTGTTTTTATGTAGATAGCTTCCAGTATTTTTAATTTTTTGAATTGGTTTCGGAATGTATAATTTTAGTGTTATTAACTAGAATTTGTCTTAAATCGGAGGGAGGGCAGTAATGTTTTTGTAGATGTTGGTAAATTGAGCTAGGGTTTACAAACAAATGCATGGTGAGGCGGCGGGATAGGGTAGTGCTTGTAGTAGCTATTAGCTTTATTATTATTATGAGAGTTACATTCTCCAAAGGGGCATTTAAACTTTGGTTCTTTCTAGTAGTTTTTGAGTTGGGGAGGAATTGTTTTTACTACAAGATTTTGGGTTTTAAATTTCTTATAGTAAATAATAAGTCTAATGTTATTGTTACTGTCAATATGTCTGTGTATAATATTTTTCATGGCTTTTTCTTCTAATCTAAACTTTGATTGCATTTGATTACAATAGTATATGTCAATATTGTTCGAGTTGTGATGTTGAAGATTATTATTATTTGTACTGGTGTTTTTTTAAGTTTCGAATCATTAATTTTATTTGTTCATCAACGATATAATTAGGGAATTCGTTCTTAATAAGTACTTGTTTTATTTTTTTTGATTCAATGAATAGTATTTTGTTAGAGGAGGAGATTAATTTAGCACGGTTTAATGCTTTTGACACCCGACGAAGAATCGAAAATGTTCGTGAAACCCATGGAACATTTATTTATTTTTTTGATTTTAATACAATTTTTTGTATTAAAATCAGA
Source organism: Sepiola atlantica (assembly GCA_963556195.1). Lineage (NCBI taxonomy): Eukaryota > Metazoa > Mollusca > Cephalopoda > Sepiida > Sepiolidae > Sepiola > Sepiola atlantica. The sequence goes on along the minus strand of OY744540.1, from coordinate 324,608 downwards.
AAAATTGAAAATATAAAAAAGGTATAATTAAGCAGACGAATTCTGTTATTTTTAACAATGTTTGCACACACACACATACACACACACACAATATATATATATATATATATATATATATATATATATATATATATATATATATATATATATATATATAAATAAAGTGGTGTACTAAAAGCGAACTTTTAGGAAAGGTAAAGCCTATTGTGAAAAGTATACAGCTCAATATCCAGGATAGAGCAGGTAGATATGAAGAAGAATGGAAAGGAATTAGAGAAGCAAAAGCCAAATCAAATTTCAATTCAATTGCTCAGAGCAAGGTATATTCCGCAAAAAGGCAATTTATTTAACTTGAATAAATTGCGTTTTTGCGGAATATACCTTGCTCTCAGCAATTGAATTGAAATTTGATTTGGCTTTTGCTTCTCTAATTCCTTTCCATTCTTCTTCATATATATATATATATATATATATATATATATATATATATATATATATATATATATAATTCAGGTAAAACATCCACAGGGTAGTAATCACAAAAATTTCAACCAGGTTTATAAAATAGAGTTTTTATATATGAAATCAAATAGAGCTTTTATATATGATTATTTTTACTCACACAGACATGTACAAATTTTGCGACACAGGCATGTCGATGTTATCGATCAACAGCTATTATAAACTGAGATCTCATCAAGCAGAGTAAGAATCCAATCTTAACCGTAAATCATATTTGGAAAGAATAGCTGTTGATCGATAACATCGACATGCCAGTGTATATTTTTAGACATACATTGTTGTATAACACGGAATGTTTTTGTTTTGGTTTTCGGTTTCGGGGAAAATATTTTGTTGTAATGTCTGCATATACCACCTATGGCTTGCGAAGTACTTTAGTCCGGCCTGCAGGAACCTTTTCTTACATTGTCTACTCTCGAGGAACTAGAGGTTAAGCTTTTCTCTTGATCCCTTTTGGGTACCTGGTGTATTCTTGAGAGTTTTCACAGTTGTTTATCCAAGATGATATAACATAAGGACAAGTAATGAAAGTGAAAGTATGAAAACACGTGGACTGAAAAATCGGAATCAGATGATTCTATTGTTTGCATTGGGTTTCCCGATATCTTTTTAGTTTGAATTCTTTCTAGAAAGACATCGAGTACTTACATGAGGGGCCAGGTGAAGGTTGGCAAGATTCTAAGTAAACGTGTTTCTGTGGAATAAACTGGATTCGAACTTGGCACACTCAGGTTGTCAGTCCGTGTCGTTAACCACTTAGCCACTGTCATCTCCCAATACTTTATATTAACAAATTAATTAATTAATAAATATTGGAAATTTTATTACGATCAGATAATTATCTGATTTTTTAAATTATTTTTCAATCCAGGGGTATTCATTTTCTTTTAATAAAAATATAGTTACTTCCACTTTCCTTTCCCTGTATGAAAAAAGAGACATTGACGATATTTTTTAGATGCGGTATTGGGACTAGATATTTGAGACGACAAGGATTTTAACTTACAATGTTGTATTTGCTTAATTAAAAAGAGCCCCAATTCTTTAACTAGGACCCCCATGTAGTCTATATTTGGCATACAGTGAACTTTTCGTGGGTAGTAAGACACGAATATGAACAAATAAATAGGATAAAAATGATTCTGTGTAGATGAATAATAATAATAATTTATTACATAAATACAACTGAAAAGATATAATTTTAAAATGAGGACATATTTAATTGTATGTCGCTAAGTGGATGCCCATTGAAATGTGTTCCTATTGGCGGCTGGCCAAATGCAGGAGACATAACTCTGTTTTCAAAAATGTTGATTTTATCACGGGGGATAACTAAATGGCAAAGAGTTACTTCATTTTTAAATATAAAACATGTAATTATTATATTCGTTATAGACTTGTTATACATCTAACAATATTCATAGGAGAAACGAAGTGACAGCGCCCTCTATTTCTAACAAAACCTTAAATGACGTATAGCTATTCTAAAATTCTTGAAATGCAATGTTTATTAAATCATTAATTTGTTCAACCAAGGATCATATAAATAAATATATTTCTTTCCTTAATCCATGGATTTTCAAAAATATGCTCTTATCATGTTGGATTTGAATACATCGAAATATTGGGTAGACATAATGGGTTGAAAAGGAAAAGTAGTAGTCCCTTCCCTCCTCTTTCCCCAGCCCCTCAAAATCCATGCCACACCTCACCACGACAAAAACCTCAGCTTCCTCTCCTCTCTCCCACCCTAAGACAAATTCACTAACACTCCCACCCGTCTCCTTTTTCAATGCTGCCTTAATGTACCCACTCACAGCTTTCCATTTTCATTTCACTCTCTGCTACTGACTGACTTCTCGCAGCCTGGATCCTGGTCCAGCGCTCTTAGTAGCCACGGCTACTATTTTTCCTCATCAATCCATCATGTCAACCCAATATTTCGAGGTACTTGCATGACATTTTTCTTAAAATTATCTTCATGGGGATGATGAATATATAAAAATATCCCTTTTTCATTTCCCATATATATATATATATATATATATATAGTTGAACACATAAATCAACAAATACTATTCATATACGAACAGGAATTTGTTTATTTCAGAAATCCAATAAAAAAATTGCCAGTTTCGCTTATTTCCGAAAATTTCAGAATAATAACATTTTTCTTCAGGGCAGAAAAACAATAAAAAAATTATTGTAATTAACCAAAACGTCTGTTTTGTTAAAGAATTGTTCAAAAGGTGTCATAATTTAATGAAAGGATTTTTCAATTACTATACATAAAAATGTAAATATTTATATAAATATTTATATAAATATATATATATATATATATATATATAAAATGTAAATATATATATATATATATATATATATATATATATATATATATATATATAAAATGTAAATATATATATATATATATATAAAAAATGTAAATATATATATATATATATATATATATATATATAAAATGTAAATATATATATATATATATATATATATATATAAAATGTAAATATATATATATATATATATATATATATATATATAAAATGTAAATATATATATATATATATATATATATATATATATATAAAATGTAAATATATATATATATATATATATATATATATATATATATAAAATGTAAATATATATATATATATATATATATAGAGAGAGAGAGAGAGAGAGAAAATATTACATATATACATAAAAATGTATATATATATATATATATATATATATAAATGTAAATATATATATATATATAGAGAGAGAGAGAGAAAGAGAAAATATTACATATATATATATATTATACATAAAAATGTAAATATATATATATATATATATATATATATATATATATATATATATATATAGAGAGAGAGAGAGAGAGAGAGAGAGAGAGAAAGAGAAAATATTACAGAAAAAAGTCTTTGATATGTTTTTTTTTCACAAAAAAACAAAGATTTCTTATAGTGAAAATTATTTTAATTTTCTTATATGAACAAGACAAAATCAATCACCTAATTGGACAAATCTTAAAAATATTTTACAACCTTCGAAAAACCAGAAACTCAGAAAGTCCACTAGAAATTTATTGACATGTTCCGAATATGTTTTCATCAGGCCTTGAAAAATAAAGTCGTTCGATTTTCAAATGAGTAACAATAAAATTTGATTATATATATGTGTGTGTGTTTGTGTCAAAATGATTTATAATGTTTTTGTATAAAAAGAGTTAAACTTCAAATGCCTGATGAAAACACAGACACACACATATATATATTAATTGTTAAAGTTTTCCTATTTATCACTACTATCTAATAATCAAAACGGGTTTATTTACTCCTCCCCAGGAGTTAGGCACAAGGCCAGTAAGATGTGACACAAGATCGCGTCGAGAAAGTGGGGTTTGAAAAGCCAGCGCTCGAGAGGTGAGCACTCTGGCCATTTAAAAATTGCCTGGGCAGCCCCGTCGGCATTCCCCGGTAGGGGCGCCTCAGACAATAAGCAATAAACTTACTCCTCCCCAAAGAGGGGAGGCAAAGCCTGGGAGGGTGGACCTCCTAGAACTGCACAGGACAGGCGTGCAGTATCTATCGGAACAGATACTACACTTTGATCTTAGCCAAAAGGCCAAGTTTTGATATTCTGAATATATACTGAAAATTAAGGGAGAACCTTTTGACTGCCTAATGAGCATAACTATTTTTTAAACCGTTCATAATTAATTAACATTTAGTATTATAGATTTGGAATTGCATTTGCTTATGTTCGTTATTTATATGCAATAGTTTCGTTCATATTAACAGTAATTACTTAAAGTTATTTAATAAATAAATCTGAAAAATTACTAAAACACTTTCAGTTTAAACAACCAGCGCTCGCTCACAACCTTGAAGGTCGAGCGAGGCATAAGCGAGAATAAAAAGGGAGGGGACAGAGAATGTGGCTGTCTCGCTAGCTTTCTCACCTCTCGAGCGCTGGCTTTTAACCCCACTTTCTCGACCCAAGCTGTGGTCACATCTTACTTGTGGGAGTAAGATAAAACTGGCCTTGTGCCTAACTCCTGGGGAGGAGTAAATACCTGTCTCGCTAGCTTTCTCTCTGATTCCTTTCTTCGCTCTCTTTTTTCAGTTGTTCACTGAAAAATAAATACATAACTTTTTTTCATTACTTAAGTTAATGCCTTTATTGTAAAGTTTAACAACAGACTTATTGTTTAATGTTTACAAAAACCTAATCATGATTCTGATTGACAAATTAAAACACTAGTTTAGTAGCACTGTCCGAATTACGAAAACATATTGATTCGTATTTTGGTATGATTGAAGATGATTAACATCTTCCGCGAAATTACCCCCCCCCCCCCATATCCCCCAAAAGTATTCTACATGTTTTAGGCGATCAGGTGTAAATACCCTGAAAAACTTTACGGAAAAATGAAAAGAAAAAGAAAGTATTATTTTAGAATTTAAAGTGGGGAAATTTTTTTGTATATTAATTTAATGTAAAATGATCCTCATTTTTTTTCGGGCTAGTTTTAGGGCGGTTAATTAAATTTTTTTTCTATGAGAGTTAAATCCGCTGTGTTGTTTTTGGGTGGTAGATACTTTTCTAGGCGATTACATGCCATTTTATGACCTTGCCACTCGGACTTATGATTAGTAGTAAAAACCTTTGGTAAGTTCTCTAAAAAGATAGAATGGCCCGGAAATTGGGAACATAGTACGTTTGATATATATATATATATATATATATATATATATATATATATATATATATATATATATATATATATATATATATATATATATATATATATATACAACTGATCCCCTACTGAATTCTAAAATATTTGTTTTTCTTTATCTCTGTTTTCCACGGTGTTAACACGCAATTGCCTAAAATAGCAGAATGTCATTTTTTCGGGGAGGGGGGGATATAAGAGGGTATTAATCTGCAAATTTAGCCATATTTAATTTTTTTTAATTTTATACATTTTTTAACTATACGTCCTGTTAAGATCGAGGGTCGTGTTCCCCCGATTATAAACGTGTTCGTATAATCAAGCAATGTTGCATGCAAAGACAGAGTAATAATTAATAAACAAAATGAGGTAGTTCAAATAACGTTTATTGAACGTGTGTGTACGTGGAATGATGAAATGTGTGATGTATGCATGTGTGTCGATGGAAAAACAGTTCTTGAAAAGGTATAAGAAGAAATGAATCCGGCGTGGGTAAAGTCATTGAAAGCCGTACACAAAGAAAATGAGTTGAGAACTCTTACCGTTGTTTGACCACGTGTTGACGGAAGAAACGTGTGTTGGTAATTGTTATGCCGAGACCAGTTCAAGAGAAAAGCGTGAGACGAAGCGCTAGTGTATTAGCGTCGTTCTGCCGAGGCCAATCGACCAGAAGAGAAGAGTGAAACGGAACGCTAGTGTCAGCGTCGTTCTGTCGAGGCCAATTGAGTAGGAAAAAGCGAGTGAAACGGAGCGCTGGTGCCAGCGTTGTTCTGCCGAGGCTGGTCGGTGAAGAAGAGAGCGAATTTCCGTTTGCAACGGTTTTTATAGTCCGAAGGGCAGATAACTCTGGTGTCGTTTTCAGCGCCACCTGTCGGTGAAAAAGCGACACCTAACGGCCAACCGATGCAGTTATGTTTTGAAAGGAGGAGGTAACTGCTACAGTCCTATTTTAATTTTCATTTTAAGCAATTGCGTTTAGTTGTGTTTACTTTTCCCGTGAAAATTGAATAAAATACTTTTAAATTATCTAATTAAATACTTTATTTTTATGGTATAAATAAAAATATTAAAAGGTTGGATATTATTAGTGTAGATGAACACTCATCTCCCGATAAAATGAGATTCTACTTTTTTAGGTGATTACGTGTGAATACGCAAAAAAACAGTCGGAAAGAGAAACAACAAAAAATATTTTAGAATTTAGCCTAGAGGATTAGTTTTGCGAATAAATTTAACGTAAAATGATCCTCTATTTTCGAGCCATTCTCTTATTATTATTCTATTATTATGGCAGTTAACCATTTTTTTTTGCCATTGGAGATGAATTCTGTACGTTATTGTTGTGGGGCGATTGCGTGTGGTTTTACAACCTTGTCAGTCGAACTTGGGATTAGTGTTAAAAAATGTATTAGTTAACTGCCCTAATAATTTAGAATGACCGTAAAAAGAAATTTTTAGGGAGAGTGTAATTTAACTGAGTGTTTTAATCTACACATTTACCAAAGTTTGTTGTTAAAACTTTTGAATTCTCTGAGTAAAATTATTTTTTTATCTAACGACCTCCCATTCCAATTAATTGCTGCCCAGAGGGCTGGTAGGTTTTGCTGTATGTATATATATATATATATATATATATATATATATATATATATATATATATATATATATATATATATATATATATAACTTGAAAAGGGAAAACCAAAGAATATTATTTATGTATTCATCAATGTTTCGTCTTTATTGTAAGACTTCCTCAGGATGATTATTTTGACAGGTACACAATGTTTTGTCCGCTGGCTCAAAACTACGGCCATTTTAGGCAGAAGAAATCAAAATATGATATACAATATAGATGGTGGCGGTTTGTAAGCAACGGTAGGAGTGTGAAATTCAATAGGAAGTTGGAGGGTTGTTACAATCAATGCGGAAGGGGGGGGCGAACTACGTCGCGGTTAGATTTGACTAGAATTATGAAAATAGGAAAGGGTAGGGGGATATGAGATGGGCTAGTTGCGTCTTTCCAAATTTGACGGTAGGTCATACATTGTCTGAGTCACGCGACGGGAGGTGTGGCGGTGGGAGAAGCAAAGAATAGTAAAAAAAAAAAGAAGAAAAGCGCGGGCGAGAACACGGTCTTACTCACCGACAACAACCTATGGTGTTCCCTAGAGTCTGAGTGACAACAAGTCTCCCCAGATTTCCAGTATTCTCCACTTCTTTTCGATAGCCACTGCAAATAAACTTGCAGTATCACAACAGCCGTTTACCATTGATTTCTCGCTGGTAAGGAGACCATTGGTCTTCTCTGGGATTTGGGTGGCACTAATCCTCCCCAAGGTCCCAGCAGTCTCTGCACTTACAGTGGAGGTCTGGTTTGTGCTGTCCCTCCTCGGTCTTCTCATCCTCCTTGACCCTATGTAAATATTTTGTGTGGTGTCAGCCTAGGCTGGTACCATTAAAAAACATTTTTTTTTTATTTCTTTAATTTTAATTAAAAAATTTTTTTAAATTTAATTTAAAAAAAATTGGGGGGGGGGGGGGCGGGGACCTAATTGTGTTTCTTGCTATTTCTGTTCATTGGTTCATTTTTGTGTCGTGTCAGTTGAGGCCGGTGTAATTTATTGGGGGGGGGGGGCTTATAAAGTGATGTTTCTTGCATTTTCTGTTTCTTTGTTTGTGATGTGTTCTTTCTGTGGATTTGTTTTCTTCCTGTAGTAGATTCCGTGTGACCCTTCATAGCTTGTGCGGGTTGGTTTCCGCATTCAATGATTTTTCTTAAGATTGTAGCTGTTTTGATCATTGCCGTCCTTTGTATAGTTCCAATGATCCCTTTGATTCCAATTTCTCCCAGTCTTTTTTCAGTTTTTTGGGGATTGTTCCTAGTGCTCCTACGATTATTGGTATTATACTGACTTTCTTCATGCTCCATATTCCTTTCAGTTCTCTGGCTAGTTCCGTGTATTTGCTTCGGTTTTCCGTTGATTTTCACTCTGTGGTCTGCTGGAACGGCGAAGTCTACGATTTTGCAAGATTTTTTTTTTCTTGTCTATTATAATAACATCCGGTCTCCTTGCTTGTATGAGTTTTTCTGTTTGTATATTCATATCCCAGATGATGTATTTTTCGTTTTCCAGTACTGTTTCTGGTTTATGTTGGCACCATTTGTCTGCGTATACGAACTTCAATTGTTTGCACAGTTCCTGGTGTACTGCTTTCCTCACACAGTTCTTGTTCTTGTATTCTTGTATTCTCTTTGGGCAAGTTTGCTACATTCACTTATTATATGATTTACTGTTTCGTCTCTTTGTCCACACAGTCTGCATTTACTGTTTTCCTGGGTTTTATCTATTTTAGCTTTAATGTAGTTCGTCCTAATTGCATTGTTCTGTGCAGCCATCAGTAAAGATTCCGTTTCTCAGTTCAAGTGTACTTTTCTTAGCCATGCCCAGCTATTTTCGTTGGTTTATTATTATTATTATTATTATTATTATTATTATTATTATTATTATTATTATTATTATTATTATTATTATTATTATTATTATTTCATGTACACACGTATAATATTATAAGGTGGTATAATATGTTTGCATATATATACATTCAGTATTTATTTAAACAGTGCTTAATACGCGAGTAGAGCTTAATGGAATGATTTTTTGCGGGGATGAAACGCAGACGCTAATGTGTAACTTAATTGCCATAAATATATTTTCATACTTATATATATATATATATATATATATATATATATATATATATATATATATATATATATATATATATATATATATGTGTGTGTGTGTGTGTGTGTGTGTGATTTTTTGAAAGCTTACCAAAACATTCCGTTCAGGAGCCCAATCAACACCACAAAAGATTTTTTCATTAAAAAAATATTTATTTATCATTTTTCAAATTAAAGAGTTTTTTTTACCTACACGTGTTTCACTACGAAGCAGGTACTTGCTTGGCAGATCATCAGGGAAAATTAAGCACCTTGAATAAGAGTTACAACAACCGACAATTTTCCTTGATGATCTGCCAAGCAAGTACCTCCTTGGTAGTGAAACACGTGTAGGTAAAAAAAACTCTTTAATTTGAAAAATGATAAATAAATAATTTTTTAATGAAAAAATCTTTTGTGGTGTTGATTGGGCTCCTGAACGGAATGCTTTGGTAAGCTTTAAAAAAATCACATATAAATGCTCTGTACCCTGTAATCGAGTATCATCGAGCTTGTTTTTATTGGAATAATCTCGGTCTTCACTGAATAATTCTTTTTGTAAGTGAAAAATCAATATATATATATATATATATATATATATATATATATATATATAGATATAGATATAGATATATATATATAGTGTTGTGTGTGTGCAACAAACTCCGTATAAAATAAGAAAGAGGTGTCAAAGTGACAGGGGGTGAGAAATAGACAGAAAATATAGAATTAATAGCAAATTACGGCTAACTAGAACTATTAAAGTGGGTTATTGAACAAACATAACTAAATCCCAGAACTAATGAATGTGTTAGCGTGTATTATGTGCTATTAAAGCATTTAGTTAAATGCACATGGGAAACAAACGTTGATTGACTCAGCTTTAGTATAATAATAGATGATAGCTATAGTAATTTCAATGGAAAAAAAACTAATTTTAAATGTGCGAAATGTAGTAATTCAACAAAGGGCTGCGCCCGGGATTGAACTCACGACAGTTTTATCAGTTCGAGTCTAAGTATTACCAAGGCAGCCTTAAAATAGTATATGTGTGGTAAAGATTTGATAAAAGTCCATATGTCTTATAACAGTACGGAATTAACGGACAGACGGACAGACAGACAAACATCTGTTATATTATTATTGATTTACGTTCTTTTGGTACAGCTCTTATTTTGTAATCTGTCAAACTATTTATTTATAACGAGGCGTGTCTAAAAAGTAATAGGATTGGGTGTGCTGTGTGAGCTATTGGCGTAATCGGATTGGGTTACCATAAAACACATATTCTGGGTGTATATTTAATCTTAGCTCATTGCAACTATTGCATATTTCACATGCCCTTGATCACCACAACAATTTACAACGTCCTGAGAATCCGACAGTTCATGAACGAAAAAAATATCGCTGTACTGGGATAACCTCCATATCACCTATTCTTGCTTCATGTGACTTTTTTCTTTTTTAATTAAGCTCAATATGATAATGAAGCGCTTCTGTTTTGAAGATGCGTGGGTCATCAAGAAGGCTGTAATGTCAGAGTTGACGGACACCAGAGAAGAATTTGTCCAGCGGTGCATATATGTGTGGGAAAGTGCATTAGACTCGAGGGAGGTTAAACGATGTAGTTTGTTGTTTACAATTGAAATAATTTTCGTGACACCATTCCCCTTTTCAGACTCGCCTCGTATATGTAACTGTTTAATGTGTTCAACGTATTTTAGTTGGGTGTTTAGTCTTAATTAAATTGTACATTTCTATGGTGTTAACATTTTATTTTCTGTTCAATATAGTGTATACTGGTCTCGCTTATTCTGGGGTCATGTGGTGACTTCTTTTGCTGGCCGTACTGCTACGATGGAAGGAACGATGTTTGGTGGAGATTTTTCATGATGCCATATCGTTGTTAAACACCAAGACATCTGTACCCAAATTATATGTAATTCTGCATTTGATCTTGGGTTGCATATCAAGGGCAGTGCTCCGACCTTTCAAAACCACACCTGATCTTGTGTCTAGCCTTCTGGGGAAGAGGTAAATAAAATACTAAGGGCAGAGAGAGAGAGAGAGAGAAAGAGAGAGAATTTTTATCAAGAACATAAGTAGCTGAACATGTGATGGTAATTCCTACCGAAAGAGGACGTTTCTAGAGAATATCAAATTCACAAGCGGCCCCCAGTCGCGTGTGTAGCCCGCCCAGACGAGATAATTCTAACGACGTTAGCTTTTGCAGTTTTTTCCCCCTATTTTTTGCCTGGACGTGTCGCCGTCCTCCAACATACAGCGCCTGGTATTCCCAAATGGTCCCCCATCTGGTACTGACCAGGCTCAACGTTGCTTAACTTCGGTGATCTAACGGGAATCAGTATGTCAACGTGATTATGACTAAGATGTAAAAATGATTAGCGAAAAATGGGTCCATGTTAAAAAATTATCGAACTGGATTAAATATTATTCAAAAGAAACTGAAGCGAAATATATTTGTGTATAAAAAAAATGTCCACGGTAAAAGAGGTAATTTGGCTGGTCAGAATCGAATACTGATTTATAAGATAAATTGATATCGATGACATGCTCTGAAAATCCGACAAGATAACTTTATATATTATACCTGTAAAATTCTGGGTATGGGTGAATTATCAAAACATAATAATCTTGAAAAAGTTCTCTGCATACAATTAAAGAGTTATGGTGTTTAAACGTCTGTTCACGTGCAAAAAGAAACATGTGATCGATTGACAAAAAGGAATAGACAGAGTACACATTAATAAATCAGTAGATTTTACGATGTCAACACCCGGGTTCGAATCTCACCTAAGTCTAAAGGATTTTTTTACTAAATTTAATGGAATTAACATAATAACATAAGACAACATCACATATATACTTTTTTTAAAAACTAAGTGACCTTTTTTTATTATCCGCAAAAACAGTAGGCATAAAGGGTATCCAACATCAGTTCAAAGCGAATTATTTTTACTTAAAACCATAATTTCTAATACGTAAATGTATTCATCGTAGTTACTTACTCTCCAAAAAACAAATACTAAGTAGCATACTTTTTCCACGGAATTTCTCAAATATTTTACTAGCTATAAAGCAATAAAAGCGAGGTAAAGGTGGAAATTGACATACCCAGTTACTGTATTAACACCGATCTAAGAGCGGGTACAAGCCGGTTCTTATTTATGAACTTTGAAAGGTCAACCACGAATCTCAGAACACCTGTAGTTTCTTAGGTGCAAAAAATTTCATAGCGACAGAAATTTGAAGACTTCTCAGTTGAATTATTGCTGGTTGGGTAACCAATAAAAAAAAGCGCATGAAGCTTTTGTCAATCCTTCTAGTTTGCTTCTGCCGCACGGCTATCTGATTGGATTAGATTAATCATGTGACGTGAAAGAGGGTTTGTGGGATGATAGATAGTTGGGAAGTGAGAAACAGTAGCTGAATGGAAAAGAAGGATGTAAAACTTCAAGTTTTAAGACTATTTTAGTTACTGAAATGATCTACCATTTTAGTTTAGTTATTATAAGGTATATTTTAAAGTGAGAGGAGGAGAAGAGAGAAGAGAAGACAGATGGAGAACAGAGAGGAGGAGAGAGAGAGAGGAAGGATGGGAATCTAATTGGCGACTTTTATGAGCCCACATTTTTTACGTCTGCCCCATTCGCTCCCTAGCGAAACTCTATCCTGACTGAATTTCTAAAACCTTCAGTTATAAACTTTTATATTTTTTATCGGCTCTTTTATTTATTAGTGTGATGATGATGATCTTGTTTTATTAATATATTTTCACGGAATATCTCACTTTTTAGTATAATTTTTCCAGCAATTGCTTTCCCAGAAACCAAGTCAGACACAACACAACAAAAACAACTTGTCAATAGAGCAAGGCAAATTCAATGCCGTGTCAGAACGCAAGAGAGAGAGAGGGGGGGGGGGCGCACGCGAGAGAGAGAGAGGAGCACGCGCACGCGAGAGAGAGAAAGAGAGACAGAGAGAGAAAGAGAGACAGAGAGAGGGCACGCGCACGCGAGAGAGAGAGGGGGCACGCGCACGCGAGAGAGAGAGAGAAAGAAAGAGAGGGGGGCACGCGCACGCGAGAGAGAGAGAAAGAGAGAGAGAGAGGGGGCACGCGCACGCGAGAGAGAGAGAGGGGGCACGCGCACGCGAGAGAGAGAGAGAGAGAGAGTTAACTATTGCCGACTTTTAAGAGCTAACATTTTTTTACGTCTGTCCTATTCGCTCCCTAGCGAAACTCTAACCCTACTGACTTTCTAACAAAAAAAAAAAAAAAAAAAACACTTCTAAACTTATGTTTGAATCACATTTATTATTCAACCTTTTCTTGGCCTTTTGGCTAAGATCAATATGTAGTATCTGTTCTACTACACCCTATATAGACCGGTATCGTCTTGGCCTTCGGGTCATGATTCCGTCGGTCTGTGGGTTTGTCCTGTGCAGTTCTAGGAGGTCCACCCTCCCAGGCTTTGCCTCCCCTCTTTGGGGTGGAGTAAGTTTATTGCTTACTGCAAGCGCCCCTACCGGGGAATGCCGACGGGGCTGCCCAGGCATTTTTTTGTAGGCCAGAGTGCTCATCTTCTCGAGCGCTGGCTTTTGAAATCCCACTTTCCCGACCTTGTGTCACATCTTACCGGTGTGGGAGGAAGATAAATGCATATTATTCAACTTTTTAACTGGATACATCTTGTTTTAGAATGTCTAACTTATATACGGAAACTAAAAAGCTACTACGCACACAAATGCAATCTAAACTTGGAGTAACTCACACAAATGTTCAATATGAGACGTTCATTTTCTTTTTAAATCTTGTTATTTAAAGAAAGTAATTTTTGCTAAGCTTTTATTTATTTATTTAGTCTCATATTTTATTTTATTGGATTTGTTGTTAGGTGTTGCTCTGAGGTGTCTTTTTTTATTACTCAAGGCGATCAGATTCTTTTTTTTTTCATTTCGTCCATCAAAACTTCTCCCCAGACGAACCTCTCCATCTCCGAATTGTCAGCTTTCAAATACGAGAAAAGAAAACAGAAATATATAAGAATCGCGTGTTGACGTCAGGGAATAGCAAGTTATCAAATGAAACATCATAACGTTCTAACGATTCTTCGAAAGTATACTTACATATACCCTCATTACTCTCTCTCTCTCTCTCTCTCTCTCTCTCTCTCTCTCTCTCTCTCTCTCTCTCTATATATATATATATATATATATATATATATCCCTCTCAAACTACTTATCTATCTATCTATCTATCTATCTATCTATCTATCTATCTATCTATCTATCTATCTATCTATCTATCTATCTATCCCTCCTTCTATCCATCTATCTATCATTCCCTCCTTCTATCTATCGATCTATCTATCTATCTATCTATCTATCTATCTATCTATCTATCTATCTATCTATCTTTCCCTCCTTCTATCTATCTATCTATCTATCTTTCCCTCCTTCTATCTATCTATCTATCTATCTTTCCCTCCTTCTATCTATCTATCTATCTATCTATCTATCTATCTATCTATCTATCTATCTATCTATCTATCCCTCATTCTATCTATATATCTATCTATCTATCTATCTATCTATCTATCTATCTATCTATCTGTACACCTTCTTATCTATCTATCTATCTATCTATCTATCTATCTATCTATCTATCCCTCCTCCATCTATCTATCATTCCCTCCTTCTATCTATCTATCTATCTATCTATCTATCTATCTATCTATCTATCTATCTATCTATCTATCTATCTTTCCCTCCTTCTATCTATCTATCTATCTATCTATCTATCTATCTATCTATCTATCTATCTATCTATCTATCTATCTATCTTTCTCTCCTTCTATCTATCTATCTATCTATCTATCTATCTATCTATCTATCTATCTTTGTATCCCTCATTCTATCTATCTATCTATCTATCTATCTATCTATCTATCTATCTATCTATCTATCTATCTATCTATCTATCTATCTATCTATCTGTACACCTTCTTATCTATCTATCTATCTATCTATCTATCTATCTATCTATCTTACATAGAAACTCTTCATATCTCTACAAATCCCAACGTACCTCATCTCTCCTTACTCTCTGTCTCTGTCTCTCCCTCACTCTCTCTACCTCCCTCACTTACACAGAAACTCTTTCTATCTTTCTATATCTACCTTATCTCCTTCCCACTCTCTCACCTTTCTCTCATTACCTTCCCCCCCCTCTCTCTCCACTTCCATCTCTTACACAAGACTCTTTCTATCTACCTCATCTCCCCGACCCCTTTTCTACCCTCTCTCTCTTACACATAAACTCTTTCTATCTGTACCTAATCCCAAACATTACTTATTTCCCCTCCATCTGACTCTCTCTACGTCTAGCCACATTGATGAGTTGTAGACGACGAAACAGCTGTCTCTGAATGACAATATATATATATATATATATATATATATATATATATATATATATATATATATATATATATATATATATATATATATATATTACCCTATCTATAAGTTAAGCTCTCTGGTAGAGGAAACAACGATTTCCGATCAGCGGAAAACGAGTGAAGAATAGAATTTCTTTAAAAAAAATAACGGTTTGACGGCGTATTTTTTAAGAAATTCCATTCTTTCACTCGCTTTTTATTCATTTTTTCCATTAAAGACCTGAAGATCATTCCGGAGAGAATCAAAAACGTTAGTCAAACACACGGATCCCACATTAATTCATTCCATTTCAACGTCAAAAAGATCATTCGACGAATGGAAAAAATAAAAAAAGGAAGAATTCTGTCGTTTTCAACAACACATGAATTAATATATATATATATATATATATATATATATATATATATATATATATGTAGGCAGCAACTCATTATTAATGCAGGCCTCGTTGAAGACTATGGAATTTTCTCTTTTTGTGATTTTTCTTGTTAATTTCTCGACGCGTCGAGCAACTTTTCTGTTTCCGGGTGTTAATTTAAATATTATGGCTCCAAGTGTTGTTTCGTCGGCCATCTCTCGAGCGATTTTGATCTTTCTATCGTCATCATATTTAAATTAACACCCGAAAACAGAAACCTCGCTCACGCGTCGAGAAATTAACAAGAACAATCACTAAAACAGAATGTTCCGTAGTCTTCAACGAGGCCTGCATTAATATATATATATATATATATATATATATATATATATATATATATAACATCATGTAAATCGTAGTTATTCAGAGAAACATTCTATATTTCTTACAAAAACAATTTTAATTGTTTCTGCCCCTTTCAATAAAACATATTTTAGTGATATACAAAATATCATTGAAATTCATGAGGAGGCTTCATCAGTCAGATTGAAAAAAATTAAAATGTATCCAAAATTTACTAAACTTATACATATTTGCTTTTTACTCAAAATTCAAAGAGACATCCTATTTAACTCTGTTTTCTTTTGCATATAAAAGTTCATGTTGTATTATGTTTACTAGTAAATATATGCTTCCTCCGGTCGCATATTTTTGCTAGGCTGCCGCGTCAGAAATGAACGCTGACGTGTAAACCGAGGGGGACTCAGTCATATTTTTCTTGTGGTTAGACGTTGATATTCTTTGTTTATGACCAAGAATATTTTTAGATGAAAATAATGAAAAAAAATTCGACCCCACCCCGATGTTTGTATTAATCTTCCCCGTAAATAGAAATATTTTTAGTTTAGAAAATTCACAGTTGGGAAAAATTAATTCTTAAGGATTTGAAAACGTCTTGCTACTGCCGTCATTATTTTCAGAATGCTCGTTCCAAAATTATTGTCTGCTCGTATTTCTTTCCACCCAATAGTTTTGCGCCGAATCCACGTAAGAATTTACGAAATAATAAATAATAATAGTTTTGTTTTTTCAAAGAGAAGAAAGAAAAGTGTACCGAAAATAAAAGTAACAATAAAAAAAATACAGCGAATACGATTCTAAAAACAGTTATTTACTTACCTAGTAGTAGGTACCCCCCCCCCCCCCAAAGTATCGTCTGCTCGCATTTATTTACACCCAATAGTTTTGCGGCAAATCTACGTCAGAATATAATAAGTAATATTTTATGTTTTTCAAAGCTTAAAATCAACAATTTAAAAAACAAAATACTGACCCTATTCGTAACGACAGGGTAAAAGTTAGCGCTGGTCCTAAAGTGGAAAACTAATTTCGTTATAATGTGTGTGTGCGCGCGTGTTTTTTAATAGTTATTTTTACATCAATTATTATTTTAATTAAACAATTTGATTCAGTGAATTTGTGTTTTAAAACATAATGGCTGATAAGATTAAGAAAATAAACAAACTTAGAACGGTTTTAAAAATGAAAAAATAAGCACGATGAATGCCAGCGTTGTTGTTTACATTTTATTTAACGCGCCGTATTAACGCTAGCTGTTTAATCAGATCGCCATATTTAATTACCGGAGGGAGGAAACCACTGATACAACAGCCAGCGTTGTTACGCAGTACATGTATGTACATATATAAATAAAAGAAATCGAGTTTATGTATCTGTCTGTCTAAATTATAATTCATAAGTAAGATTGTTAGCGTGCAAAATAGCGTATATATATATGGAAATCTTAAGAGAACAATCATGAGTGTATATTTGCGAATAGTAATTTATTAGAAGTTGATATTTAAATTGAGAAACGCGCATAGTTTTTCCGGTGGTTTTTCTAGCAGTATATAAGGAAGCTGGCGGACTTACTAAATAACCATGCTACTCTGATGGAGTTTCGGCTTCAGACAGACAGACAGAGAGACAGATACATAAACTCCATTATTAATAGATGATATCTGTTTCTCCTTATTTACAATGTTCATAGTTAATCGATAAAAATACTCAAAAGTTAACATATAATTAATAATTATTTTCATATATATATATATATATATATATATATATATATATATATATATATATATATATCTTCCTTCCACAGCTGTCAGATGTGACACAATGTCGGAAAGTGGGATTTGAAAAGCCAGCGGCCGAGAAAGTGAGCACTCTGGCCTACAAAAAATGCCTGGGCAACCCCGTCGGCATTCCCCGGTAGGAACGCCTCAGACAGTAAGCAATAAACTTACTCCACCCCAAAGAGGGGAGGCAAAGCCTGGGAGGGTTGAACGCTTAGCACTGCACAGGACAAACCCACAGACCGGCGGAATCAAGACCCGAATGCCAAGACGGTACCGATCTATGGGATGTAGTATCCATCGGAACAGATACTATACTGTGATCCCAGCCAAAAGGCCAAGAAGTATATATATATATATAATTGCTCTGGCTGATCTACTACTTCTATCATTGAGCTGATTTTATATCTGCAGTATTTCTGAACATATGGAATAATTTGGCGGGCTATCTGTCCATGCTGTTCTTTTGTCTGACTTCAGACTTTTAAACCTTCATATATATATATATATATATATATATATATATATATATATATATATATATATATATATATATATATACTTATCGATCTATCTATCAATTCTTTTATCTATCTATCTATCTATCTATCTATCTATCTATCTATCTATCTATCTATCTATCTATCTATCTATCTATTTGTAACCAATTGAATTCTACATATATACAGGACTGTTCCCCTGACCTTTATTTCCGCTCTCTCTCTCTTTATATATATATATATATATATATATATATATATATATATATATATATATATATATATATATATATATTTATATATATATATATATGTGCGTGTCTATGTTTATATATATGTAGATATATATGCGTATATGTGGTTTTGTGCGTGTGTGTGAGTATATGTATATATGGACGGAGGCAGACGCACATGTGTACGCGCGGCCCGCGAACCATAGCTTGCCACACACACGCGCACACACGCAGAAAGACAGAGTGCCGACAAAATCATAAAATTTGAAGACCAACTTCAAGCATTTTGAACAAAGTGTAGTCAACCACTGCCCACGAAGATGACCGGAACGATGAAAGTCAAAATCGCACATACTTAAAAAAAAAATAAAATAAAAAAATAACTTTGACCAAGAGAAGCTAAAACTTTGAAAACACACACACACACACACACATCAAACTGTTTAAGATAAAAACATTTTTTCAAATGGAATATATATCTGAAGAAAGCCGCACGAAGCTTGACACGCGTTATAAAATCACAAAATTGTTAAATGATAAAATAATAAAATAACAAACAATGGTTGAAAAACGTTTTTTTACAAATGTTGGTAGCCTCATTCTCGCTGGAACTGCACTGATGCTGCATTACCCTCTACTCTCTCACACTCTCTCTCCCTCTCTCTCTCTCTCTCTCTCTCTCTCTCTCTATATATATATATATATATATATATATATATATATTTTAAAAAACATAAATAAATTGCGTTGTCCAGATTTTCCACTTATTTAAAAAAAATATTCTCATTATTGCCATTTCAGCAACACTTCATGTGTGTCTTTTCAAACTATATATATATATATATATATATATATATATATATATATATTACAGAAAATCAGAAAAACAGCGGTACCGTCGGTACTGTAAAACAAATATTAATAGATATTACGTTTTTATTTTTTATTTTTCTTAATAATCGAGCACTTTTCTGGGATTCGCTCTCACCAAGCCCTCACACGCACGCACACACACACACACACACACACACACACACACATATATATATATGTTATATATATATTATATATATGTATATATGTATATATATATAGATATACATATATATACATATATATATAGATATATATATATATATATATAGTAGCCCCTTACGTTTACAGTGGCGTCCTGCCTTGTTTGGGGTGAACCATGTAAAAAAAAAAAAAAAAATATATATATATATATATATCGTGCATGTATTGTATTAGTTTCTATAAGAAATAGAAAATGACTAAATATTTATAAATAAATAGATTTATTTAGGAAAGAAAATTCTTCAAATCCATCCATTTCTCTGAAATTCTTGGTCTGATGAGGTTGACTTTCTGGGAAAAGTGCAACCGAAACATGTATGCACATATGTAACCAATAATGTTTGTATAAATAAAAATTTATACTTATATATATATATATATATATATATATATATATATATATATATATATATATATATAAATATATATTGTTATAAAGCCCCTTAGGAGATTAAAGTAGAGCACTCTCTCGGTAGTCCTTCTGTCTGGTGCCCGATTTCTCAAGGCACAAATAGAACTTAATTCCACTTTTATCACGTGATAATTACCGGTTGCTAAGCGGAGCCTAGGCTGACCTTGTGACCTGGCTTGGCGTCCACTGATCTTCTAAAATTGTCATTTCCTACACTGATGAGAGCAATAAGCTTTAAACACTGGCGTCTCTAGGTAATTATTTAATATTTATTAATATATATATATATATATATTCCATTACTTTACATTGTTTCTTAATTTTTTTCAAATTTTAAATTTTGGCTATTTCCCTGCCAACTTATACATCTATGTAATTCCTCTGATGATAAGAGTTTAATCTTTGAAAAGCCTGGCTTAAGGAAAGAAAAAATAAACATGTTTTCATCGAGTACACCTTGCATTGAACAATCGAAGATGAAATAGATTTGTCATCCGCACATCTTTATCTCTCTTATTTCATTTATCTATAATATATCGTATATTGAGCTTGAG
Source organism: Sepiola atlantica (assembly GCA_963556195.1). Taxonomy (NCBI): domain Eukaryota; kingdom Metazoa; phylum Mollusca; class Cephalopoda; order Sepiida; family Sepiolidae; genus Sepiola; species Sepiola atlantica. Next base: position 303,833 of record OY744540.1, on the reverse strand, counting down.
TCATTTCACTATAGGTTCAATTCTCTAAAAGTATACTTTTAGTCTCATATTGTATATATATATATATATATATATATATATATATATATATATATATATATATATATATATATATATATACATACATACATACATACATACACACACACACACACACATATATATATATATATATATTTATATATATATATGAAGACTTCGAATGCAAAACGCGATAAGCGACATTTTCAAAATCACGAAACTGTCCCGCCAAAAAGTGTTTCATTTCAACACTCGACGACATCCGAACACTATTTGTTACCTAATATGATACCGAAGTAATTTCTTTTTGATTTTAATTTAAATCAACTTTCATTTGAAGTCTAGATTTAATATATTCGTGTTTTTATTGTTTACGGTCTCAATTTAAACGAGTTGGATTTATCGCGTTTTGCGTTCGAACTCTTCATATATGTATAAGGTCCTAAAGTATCTTAAAAATACTGTTTACCCTCCAAAAAATGAACATTCCAGACGAGCCTTATGCATGTTTTTAAGTAGATTGTGCATTTTGGAGTCCCATCTTCGTCACCGCGTAATCGATCACTCCCTACGGACACAATGGGTCCTACACGACAGAGACGTAGGTGGTCTCATCTGTTATGTTTCCTTTTCCCTCGACTAGTTGCCCTACTGGCTCGCCTACCATTTCTTCCATACAAGGACGGTCATGTGGATTTATGACCTTTTCCTAGAAGAAGCGATGCAATAGCCACAACAGAGTTCGAACACGAATCGCCGAGCTCACCACTGTACCAGTACCGGCTACGTTTCAACAATGAACTAATACTTAGAGTACACGCGCAAGCGCCCCCCCCCCCCCGCACACGCGGAGCTAGAGCCGCATATACGTATACTTTAATCAATCAATATGCGTAGATACGTGCACACGTGTTGTCAGGTTTGAGTACCTCCCACGACCGCCCACCAGTTTCTAAGTTTGTGTAGTTAACAACTTTATTTTCCTTTTTCGTTCACCCAGAGGAAACACCAGTTGGACGCCATCTTTTCATTGACGTCATCCGCCCAATTCTACGTCACAGGTTGTGTCATAATTATTAACAATTACTGAGCGAGCGAGAGAGAGAGAGAGAGAGAGAGAGAGAGAGAGAGAGAGAGAGAGAGAGCGGAGGAGAAGAGATAGAGAGGGAGGGAGCAAGAGAGAGCAACAGCGAGGGGGCAAGAGAGAGATCGAGAGGAGGGAAGGAGACGGTGAAAGATAGAGCGAAAGAAGGTTTCATGAGAGATTAAGAAAGTGGGCGGAAAGAGTTGGAGAGAGAGAGAGCAAGAGAGAGAGAGAGAGAGAGGGATAAAGGTAGAGAGGGGGGAGATTAAGAAAGATTAACAGGAAAAGAGAAAGAAAGCGAGAGAGAAATAAAAAAAGAATGAGAGAGAGAAAGAACGAGAGAAAGAACGAGAGAAAATGGGATTGAGCGAGTTAGAGAGAGAGAGAGAGAGAGAGAGAGAGAGAGAGGGGGGGGGAGAGAGGAGGAGAGAGAAGGAAAAGGAAAAAAGGGGATGGAGCGAGTTAGAGTAAGAGAGAGAGAGAGAGAGGGAGAGAGAGAGAGAGTGGGAGAGAGAAAGAAAGAGAGAAAAGGGGATGGAGCGAGTTGGGGAAAGAGAGAGAGAGAGAGAGAGAGAGAGAGAGAGAGAGAGAAAAGGGGATGAAGCTAGTTAGAGTAAGAGAGAGAGAGGGGGGCAAGATCTAGAGCTGGAATAGGAGTATAACGAAATATATATATATATAGAGAGAGAGAGAGAAAGATCGATAGAGATAGAGAAAGAGAAAGATAGAGAGAGAGAAAGAGAGAGAGAGAGAAAGAGAGAGAGAGGGGGGAGAGAAAGAATAAGGAAGAAGTTGTACAATTGTAGTCGTCTCGATGTTAACTGAGTGTTAAGATTGGCTAAAAATACTCTTCACGAAAAAAACGGTAAATTCCTACTTTAAAAGACAAAACCTATATTTAGACATCTTCAATAATCAACCGTTTGTGTCTTGTTTTCGCTTTGATTTCGCTGTTCCTATTTACCTGCCTCCCAACTAGAACAAAGTTAGACACAATGTCAGTTTTTAATGTGGCGAAATCCATCACCTCAAAAAAAAGGCACTTTGGATTGGAATAAAAATAAAAATTGCCTCAGACTAGTTGAATTTCTCCTCCACTGACCGAGGTCAGAACAGATACTATACTTTGTTCCTATGATTTCGTGTTAAATATTTCATTTTAATCACGGAATAGTTTTCTTTATTTTTTTCATATGGATAAAAAAGATTTTCTGGTTATCTTGAATATTTCAACTTTAAGATTGTTTCCAGGTAAACAACATTATTTTAACCAAATTAGTTTTAGTTTCATAACAATTTGGTTTAATTAATAATTTAATGACCAAGAAATACTGTAATAATTAAGTTATTGATCATTAAATTATTGATTGAACCAAATTGTTATAAAACTAAAACTAATTTGATTAAGTTAAATTGGTTAAGTTAAATTGGTTAAAGTTAAATTGGTTAAAGTTAAATTAGTTAAGTTAAATTGGTTAAGTTAAATTGGTTAAAGTTAAATTGTTTAAAGTTAAATTGGTTAAGTTAAATTTGGTTAAATCGAAGCTACCTTAAAGCTCAAAAGTTCAAGATAACCGTTTTTTATTTATATAGTCATTATTAAAAAAAAGAAACAGACACAAAAGCTAGTTTTACCTTTTTATTATTTTTTCTTTTCTTTTTAAGTATGTCTCTTTGCTTGCCTCCCCACGTAGGTAAAGTTAGACACAAGGTCAGTTTTTAATGTGGGGAAAATCTAGCTCCCCAAAATGGGACACTCTGGATAGAGCAAAAATAAAAATTGTCTCAGTCAAGAAGGACTGAAGACACATTAGATACTACACTTTGGTCCCAGCGGAAAGGCCAGAGTCGTTTTCTTTTTTTTAACCAAAATATTATTATTTATGAATAGGATTTTTTTTTAAAGTACGGTATCGGTTTGGTCATTAAAATAATAATTTAACCAAAACCTAATTTTGTTAAGGTAAGTTTTTTTAAAAAACTTATACAATTATTGGGTGTAAATAGCTTCCAAAACTTGCATTTTTTTTGAAGATTTTTTTTGAAGATTTGCTAAGAACGAAAAATGTTTTTCTATTCGACAGTTTAAATGCTTCTAAATTCCTTTCAAATTCCGAAGGGTAAAAAAAAATTTAATTCTTTTTTTTTTACTTTTAACGAAATATTAAAATTATTAAATATTAAATTAAAACCGAAATGCATTATGGTGGATAAGTTCGTTTTAGTATTTTACGCGATGGCATTTTTTATTTCAATAAATATCCGATTAATCTATATAAAGTTATGGTGTTTAGGAAGTTTCGTCTGTTCGTACGCAAATAGAAACATGTGATTGGTTAACAAAAAAGGGATAGGCAGAGTACACATCAGATAGGCAGAGTACATATCCGAGTCTGAATCTCACGTAAGTTTAAAGGATATTTTAAAACTGTCTTCCAAAGTACCAGGAGCAACTAAGTAACATTTAATTCTATGTTTCGGAATTTCTTGAGATGAGGATTGTTAATTTGTATTATTTGTATTTTTCGAACTATCGTTCTCACCTTGAATGTTATGCTCACAACAGGTGCATCTTGTCGAACTCAGGAATCTGTATGGAATTTTAAACGAACCCTTTATTTAATCCCCGGGGGATGCTTGCTCTCGTCCCGTCAGCCATGACCGAATAGATGTCTTAAGTAATTCGTAATTGTATTCTTAGTATCGCCCACACTGAGGATTGAACCTTCAACACCTAGACGATTGTCACTTAGAACTGATTATTACTTAGCATTGTATCCGTTACGCCTTGCGGACTCCCGAGTTCGACAAGATTCACCTGAAGAAGGCCGGAGGTTAGATCGGCCGAAACTTTATGAGAATAAAATCCAAGATGAGAACAGTAGACCGAATAATATAAATGATACAACCTATTTGATTCGTTTGGAAATAAAATCCATCTAACAGACTGATTGGTTAACAATTTGGAGCCATTCCGCGATATAAAGATATTAAAAGTACCGAAGGATATTACGGTAACTAAGTCTAATTTGCGACTTTGTCTACTAAGTATACACATAATGCGTGGGAGGTGACGGTGGTTAAGTGGATATCGACACGGAATGAAGACCTGGGTGTTCCCAGTTCGACTCCAGCCGGTTCCACAGTACCACTTTCACTTATGTATGTTGGCAACCTTCTCGTGGTCCTTCCCGTAAGTACCCGATATCTTTCCAGAAAGATTCCTAACTAGAAAAACATCGGGAAACTAATGCCAACATCTGATTCACACGAAAGAAGAAGAAGTCTAATGCGTTTTGGATTTTCCACTTGCTATAGTGTAACAAGTTCTACGAACGTAGCACTTTTGTTCCACATACAACCACCTGCTCCCCGACTAGCTATTTTTTCTTCCCATTAGCTGTACATCGGTATAAACTAGATAAAGGACGTAACGCTCAACACCGCCTTACGCACAGTCTCTGGCTGCTTGCGCGCCACACCAATCAACCAACCACCGATTCTCGCCGGCATCGCACCACCAACCCTGCGCCGTGAGGCGGATGTCCTTGCACTGTCAAGAACGGCCACTATCGATGAGGACCACCTTCAACACAAGCTCGCCACAGAGACCCCTCCACGAGCTCGCCTGAAGTCACGACGCCCATTCTCGGAGCATGCCCACCAGCTCCTGCTTTCAACACCCGGTGACGTCACAAAACGAATCTGGCTGAAACGTTGCTGGACGGAGGAATGGCAGGCAGCAAATGAATCAAGGTTGCACAGATTTGTGGAGGACCCGGATAACCTACCAGGCATGGACCTCCCTCGCCGGCAGTGGACAATGCTCAACCGCCTCAGGATAGGTGTCGGCCGTTTCCCCGCGACCATGAAAGGATGGGGACTCAGGGACTCGGCTGTCTGCAACGGTGGTCACTCTGAACAGACCACATTATCGAGTCATGCCTTAAATATCGATTACCCAACGGCGAAGCCGGCATAACTGCGCTAGACAACAAAATATTAACATGGCTTTTCTCAACCGAGCTGGTGATCTAACAGTGAGATGCTGTGAAGCAAACGAAAGAAGAAGAAGAAGAAGAAGAAGAAGAAGAAGAAGAAGAAGAAGAAGAAGAAGAAGAAGGAAGATAAAGGATGGAAATTGACATACCCAGGTACTATACCAACACCGCTCTAGGAGCGGATACAAACTAGTACTAAATAAAAAAAAAAGTAAAATCTGTAAGATACACAGAAGCGAGAAACATACACTAACCTACACAGACGAACGAAAAGTGGTCACACAATTGTATTAATTAAGAGATTCGGGAAAGCAAAATCTAAAAATACCGCTTCTTCAAAAATGTATCATCTATTTAAAAAAAAATGAATAACACCGAAGCCGTTTTTCTGATAATAACTAAACTTATACACAATAAAGGGGGGTTTGAATTACTTACTGAGAGTTTGAATTACCTACTAGACACTCTTCTCCAGTGTCTTCGGTCTCTCTGTACAAGGGGTTGCCGGGACAACCTGACATGATGATACTTCATCCTACAAATAAACCCTGATCAAATATTCAAAATTATTCAAAGCACAAATAAGATCCCATCGACACGGCGATACACTGGACCATACGATGAACGAGCACTTTATCCGAGTGATGTTACCTCAAGTAACACACTTAGCTGGATGCACTTCCTTGGCATTTTGGCTAGGAAGAAAGTGTAGTATCTGTTCCGATAGATACTACACCCCATAAACTGGTATTGTCTTGGCATTCGGGGCTTGATTTACGCCGGTCTATGGGTCTGTCCTGTGCAGTTCTAGGAGGTCTACCCTCCCAGGCTTCGGCTTCTCTCTTTGGGTAGGAGTAAGTTTATTGCTTACTGCTTGAGGCCCCCCTACCGGAGAATGCCGACGGGGCTGTTCAGGCAATTTTTAATGGCCAGAGTGCTCACCTTCTCGGGCGCTGGCTTTTCAAATCCCACTTTCCGATCTTGTGTCACATACTCCTATTGTGGGTAGGTGTTGAATAAACACTTAGCTTGATACTCCAGCAGACTAGATGAATTCTGTCCTGGAATCTGGTAAGACCAAGAGACCACAAACATATATATACTATAGCATAGTTTACTAGTCAATTGGGAAGATAAACATTAGTGTTCTTCACTGCTGTACTAACTCAATTTTTTAGAAGTAGAGGAGAACTTTGGTTGAACACTCGGATATCTATGTATCTTACATAGATATCAGGTGTTAGCCCCTTTGATTTCTAAGACTCTATACTGAAGTAAAATTATATATATATATATATATATATATATATATATATATATATATAGTAAATTCAGTATAGTAAATTATATATAGACAATTCAGCAACGCTGGATGGCATCTGTGATGCCATCCAGCGTTGATGAATTTAAAATTGCCTACGACTTCCTCGAACAATGCGGAAAACGTTCTATGCGCGTTTCTCCACCGTCTTTGTACGATTCTCTTATTTCTCCAGCTTTTTTGTTCATTTGCTTTTGACACCTGAGGATGATTCGACGAAGAATCGAAAACGTTCGTGAAACCTATGGAATATTTTTTAATTTCTTTAATTTTAATTAAAAAAAGCCCATCAGAAAAATTGAAAAAATACAAAAGGTATAATTAAACAGACAAATTCTTTTTAACAATGTTTGCATTGCCCAAATACACACACAATATATATATATATATATATATATATATATATATATATATATATATATATATATATATATATATATATGTAAAGGAGTAAGGCTACCAACATTTGTAAAAAGTTTTTTTAACATTTATTTATTATTTTGCTATAAATTTTATATAACACGTTTCAAGCGGTTGTCCGCTCTCATCAGATATGTAAATCCATTTGAAGAAATGTCTTTCGATTTGAAAGAGTGTTGTTTCATTTCTATATATTTATATAAAATTATAAAATGATAAAATAACAAAATAATAAATAAATGTTGAAAAAAACATTTTACAAATGTTGGTAGCCTTACTCCTTTACATATATACTTGTCTCTCGTTGGAACTGCACTGATACTGCACTACCCTCTTCTCTCTCTCTCTCTCTCTCTCTCTCTCTCTCTCCCTCTCTCTCTCTCTCTCTCTCTCTATATATATATATATATATATATATATATATATATATATATACCGCAGAAAAAGGCTATTTTTTTATTTTATCGTTTTACTTTTTTTAATTGGTTTTGCAAACTCACCTTTTCCTCATTCCAACAATTTAACCCGGTCTCAATAAGTGGCTTAACCAATCACATTTTTTCTCGTCCACACTAAATCGTTTACAACATTTATTATGTTTCTGCTTTAAATTACACCAAATGCATTGATATGGCGTAAAATAGATACACTTAATGATTCTTTTCATAGAAGAACATCCGGTGCTATTCCTTCCATTCAAAATGAGTTACACCCCTTGCTGATTTTTATTTTGATGTAATTATTTTTTTTAAAGTTTTATATTGGTCGAGCTAAGTACTTTTTCAAACATATATTGTAGCTAAGTACGTTATTATATTGCCAATAACATGGTACAACAATAACAAATTAAATTGGCTAGTCAGAAACAAAGTTTTATTTGTCAGCTTAAATGCTATTTGAGTCTAACTTTGAAAATCTGACAAGAAAATTTTATATGTTAGATTCTTCGGCTTTAAATAATACACACAAAGTGTTGATATGGCGTAAAATAGATCAGCCAAACCATTCTTTCCATAGAAGATCATCCGGTTGCAGCAGCCCTCCTTTCGCCATCAACGCTCGGATTGCTTTTTTGCCCTAGTCGAAATGAATGGCTCTCTCCTTGAAAAATCCCCTTATTTGAATAAAATAAAACTGACTTTCACCCTAGATATTGAAGACGTATATGCAGTCTGCTGCTATGGTCGTTGTGAAAAAAATGGTTAGATCATTCTACCGGTCTAGATGCAATTCTCTACCTACATCCTAAGATGGAATACTGCTGTCACATCTAGAGAGGTGCCGCACATAGCACCCTTTCCTCCCTGACAGAGTACAAGATCAACTTCGAAATCTAGTGGAGGGTGATCTCGTTCCTTCCCTACAACCCCTTTCTCACAGTTGCTAGTCTCTCTCTCTGCTCTATCGTTACTTTTATCAAAGGTACTCGACTGAACTCTACTCTTTCGTTCCTCCTTGTAAGACATTCACAGCAAGAACTCGTCTTATTACTACAACGAAGAATGACTTTGCTTTCGCTCTCCGTGTGCCTAGCGCCAGGCAGAATTACCTTGAACAAAACTTCCTGGCTAAAGCTTCACGCATGTGGAACACATTACTGCGAGACTGCTTCATTATCATCTTCAAGTGCAATGCCAGCTGATTCCTGTCATATATCTTCACCGCAAGTAACTAAGCTTAGTCCATTCTATTAATCATGAGGTTCTTTATCTTTCAACTATCAATTATTTCATCTCATTAATCTTTATCCTCAAGTGTCATTCGTAATTAATGTGGTAAGCCAATATAACGAATACGTTCTCTGCCTGTCTGTCTGTCGGCGAGAATTTTTGTAAACGTAAGAATGACATTGGGATGGGGAATCTTTGTAAACATTAGAAAACTATTAATTACTTAATTTAGATTAATTAACATGTAATTAAAGGATAAACAAATTTGACGACGAAACTGCGATTCGAACACACCATGTCTTCAGTATGTTACTCAAAATATTACTCTGTCAAGTAGTATATATAGTGCTACGAAAACTCGCTCAAACAACAGACGTTTTTTCCAATTTACACAATTCATTTGTTTTAAACTTCGAATAAATTGATATTTACAAATATACACTTATAACTGCTATTCTCAAATTTACATATGTATTTACAATATATGTGCCATAAACCGTCCCTATAAGTAATCACACTTATTCATTCTATTAATCATCTTCAATCCTCTCATGAGGTTCTTCATCTTTTAACTAGTAATCATTCCATGTAAATAACCCCTATCCTCGAGTGGATTTCAACCTTCATAAATGGCGACATTTCAGTAAAATAAAATAAAATACATTTTTGCAAGGGATTCCCGCACGTGGAACATATTACCGCTGAACTGCTTCTCTGTTGATTACAACATGGTTGTCTTCAAATCTAATGTCAACAGATTATTGTCATAAACGGACTTCATACCATGTTAGTACTCACACAATGCTCCACATTTCTTAACTGACAAGCATTTCCATCTTGTTAACCCTTATCCTCGAGTGGCTTTTAGCTTTGATAAGTGGTGATCCAATATTAAAAAAAAAAAAAAGAAGAAGAATTTCCGAGTCAAGCAAGCGAAAATATCGGGTCACTTTTTAACAGTTTCTAGCCAGTATTCATACCAGCCTTTGCATCATTCTGTCAACCTAGGGTATGTCCTAAACCATAACCCCCTTTCTTGTGTCGCTCTGTCCTAGGATTTACCCCCACTTTCGGCAGGGGGGTGTATTGTCGATCGCCTCAGGCGATCATACTGGGAAATGTCGACGGGTCCGTACTGACAAGTTTCATTTCCGGATTATTTTCTGATTAATTTTTTTTTTAACGGTGCCAAATTTCTTCCAACGATTTTCAAGAACGGAATGAATAATCGCGAAAGGATGAATAACATTATTCCAAACACATCGCAATTTATTCAAAATAAATCTATCATTTCTCTTCTCAAAGAAAGGATAAATTTATTCAAACATGTTTTCTTTTATTCAAATAATAAATATTTCATTCCGTGTAATTTTACTTAAAAATCTAGAAATTTTGTTTGATTTCTAGTTTGTCTTGTTTTCTTGTATTCTTCAAATTCAAAAAATCTTTTATTTATACGAATTTTCTAAATTATTTTCTAGTCGCCAAATTGTTATTCTTCTCATATACTACAATTTGACGACATATTTCTGTTACCTTATGTATTATGTTATACTAGCTGTCCTCATCCGGCGTTGCCGGGAATCTTTTTATTTTCATTTTTGTTTCCCTTCTATTTTAACTATGCCGTTTGTTTGTTTTCTTGTTTTTTTTAATCAAATTATTTTTTTAAAATAGGTTATAAAACCAGTTAAATTTAATCATTCTGGCAAAAAAATAATTAAATTGTTGAACTTGATAAGATGCTCGAATAAAGCATATAGAAGAAAGCACACAAGACTAAGATAAAAGGATAATATATGTATTACATAAATACAGGAAATGTCTGTTGCAAAATTAATTGTATTTTACGGTTTGAAAAAAAGACCAACTATGAAATGTGCCTATACTGAACGTCTGTTTAGACGCCTCTCTTAAATCTGTCAGATACAAATGAAGTGAAGGTCCTTGACTGTTCACTGATTGTGGATTACCATTCAAAAGGAGGGAGCAGTATTTCTCAGCGTTTTCTGCCGTCTAACACAGCTTACAAAAGAGGGCTGACATTTTTTTTTTCATCCAGCCCGCCAAAAGTGTTTGTTGATTGGCCAAGGAGATTTGTCTTCACCAATCAAATAGGAATATTTGGGAATTCAAGGGAGCCAATTCATCGTCATAATGAACGAACGGTAGATAACCTTTTTTATAGGAAGTCTTTGCATTTTTAGTTTTGTTTCCCATTTATTTAACTATAGCGTTTGTTTGTTTTTTATTATCAAATTATTTTGTAATAGATTTAAAAATATTAAAATTGATGATTACAATATCGTTTGTTCAATAAATTATTAATTGAACCAAATTGTTATAAAGCAATACATAAATGTTGTTTTAATCTCTATTTATAAAATTATTGAATCAAAGGAGGCGCGAGAGCACTCTATCCCTTAATAGACTTCAAAAAGGCCTATGCTAGAAATCTCATTTCTTTGATCAATCATAACTCAATAAACCAAATTAGTTAAAACTTTGCACAAAATGTTTATTTGATAGGTTCTATAAGTGTGTAGAATTTCAGCATCATTAGTCAAGGCAACCCAGAGACCCAGAAAGGTCAGGCATGATTTTGTGTTATCCGTGTGTACGTACGTATGTGCCACCCTGTATCTCATCAACTATTTGATTGATTCAGCTGATTTTTGGCAGAGATAGAGTTTCTCGAGTCTAGTTGATGGCATTTAAATTTCAGTTTAGCATATACCTTAGTTTTCCAGAAAATTCCAAAAAAAACTTTAAAAATGACCATTGAATTGAGGCATAGCCTTTACAAAAGTAGTGACAGTCCATGATAAATTCCAGTATACTGAAATCATATGCCCTTAATAGGGTTAAGATGAAAATTCATATACACTAAATGTACAAAAGCAAGGAAATTCCCAAATTTTTACACTTTTATTGTCATTAAGGGTATGCGAGCACAACAGGGCTATGCATTTTACTGGTAGGAATTTTTCTTCAGCGCACCTCACACACTTCATCCACTCATGCATAGAGATTTATACTGTAGTGATGTGATAATGAAATGGTTTGGTTGATATGTAGTCATACCCTTAATGACAATAAAAGTGTAAAAATTTGTGAATATTCTTTGCTTTTGTACATTTAGTGTATATGAATTTTCATCTTAACCCTATTAAAGGCATATGATTTCAGTATACTGGCATTTATCATGGAATGCAAATAGATTCCCAAACTTTCAATAATTTCGCTATGAATTCAAATGCCAGTTTAATTGATCTATATTGGACAGTTTAAATGCTGTCAAATTCTTTTTAAATTCAAAGGGTCACGGGGTCATTTTTTTTTCAGGTATTCATAAAAGATTAAAATGTCTGACTTTTTTTCTGAAGACAGCGAAATTTGTTGTGCTAGATTTTCTAATCAAATTATCAAAAAAATAAAAAATAGGATTTCGAAAATTATATTTACGGTATCGTTTGGTCATTAAATTATTAATTGAACCATTTTTTTTATAAAACTATAAGTAATTATTGTTAAAATAATGCTGTTTTAATCTCTATTTAAAAATGATACTGTAGGGACTATTTAGTTATTAAAGATGTTTATAAGCCGAAAGAAAACGGATAAACACGGGAAAACAATGACTAAAAGTTGATTAAAAGATAAGTCATGCATAAGGTGAAAAAAGAATAAAACGTAATTTAAAGGTAATACAAAATATTTATATATGTACAAATCTTACATGGTAAAATGTTAGTTTGAAATGTTCGTTGGAAATCAGTTCTGAGAATAGTAGTAAGCACATGTGCGCGACCATGTTTGTATGTGTGTGTGTAGCCCTGTAAGGCTTGGCGTTAGTACGTCGAAGTGTGTGAATGTGCGTGTGTGTTTAGTAGTCAGCCGACGCGCATGTAACCACCTCTAGCCTCTCGCCCAAAAGCGAGGGGCTAGAGAAAAGAGGGGAAAAAGAGGCTGCTGGTTTTATTTTGTTTACCCCTGGTTTGGCGGACGTATTAGTAGACAGTCACGTGATCAATAGTTTTGGCGTTTTTAGCGCCTTTTTGCTAGACAGCTTGTGGGAGCCGATTTTTATGGCTAGTTTGAGCGTTTTGTTGTTGAAGTGAATTTGCTATTGCTTTGTGTTTTTTTCTGCTTACGCCGGTATGATAACATATTAGGATGTCAATCAGATAATACAATGCAAATAGCTTACAAAGCTTTCATTTTTTATGTATGAGGATTTGTTACGAATTTTAAAGCCAATTTAAATGATTTTCAATTCGACAGTTAAGATAGTTCCACATTCCTTTCAAATTTCGAAAGGTCACGAAAAATAATTCTTTTTTTTTTCAACTACTAACAAAAAATTAAAATGGTTGATTTGTTTATGAAGTAACCGAAATTCATTGCGGTGAATTTAATTTCGTAATTAAATTATTTTTACAGAGGATTTTGAAATTCATTAATTATTACGGTATCGTTTGGTCATTAAATTATTAATTGAACCTAAGTGTTATAAAACAATAACTAAATGTGTTAAAACAATGTTCAGTTAATTTTTAGGAACTTGTCCAGATAAAGACTTGAGCTAAAATCGATTTGGCGTCGATAGTTTCCGGATGTTAACGTAAACGGCCGAAAAATGCCGTAGTGCTTAAATCCAATCAGAATGCGAGAAATTAAGTAGGCAACAAGTTAACGTTTTAATCGATTGAATCGCGAAATTCACTAATTGGAAATAAAAATTGATCAAAGCGATAATGATTTTTAACGAACCCTCACTCTAACACAATTTTAATACTTCTCCAGAAAAAAAACTTTTTCATGAAGAAAAACACATTTTATAACCCTAAATCTAACCCTAACCCTAACCTTAACCCCGTTTTAACACGTGTTCATTGTTCACTTGTTTACATACCCTCAATATTTAATGAACTTGTGGAAGACGATGGTTACTTAATTTTTTTTATTATTACACTCCAAAGAAGACATATTGCCACTACTAAAACGTAAGGGGCTACTGTGATAAGAGTCAGATTTTTTGGGGGGGAGGAGCAACCTTGGTGAGGAGCTTGGCAGCAAGATGTTTGTTCACACTACATTTAAATTTATGCATGTTTGTACGGTCGGGAAAACAGGGAGCAGGAAGGGAATTTCAAATACAAGCAGCCCGACGAAAATAACTATCAGAGAAGAAAATCCCCCGACACCTACAGACCGCTACAGTGAACAGTGAGGTTTTACTGCTAGGTGGGTAGGTCGAGAGTATTAAGGTTGGGGTAGTACAAGCGCAGCAAGTTCATCGGAGCACATTCTGTGGACGTACTTGTAAAACAAGCACAGGGATGTAACGATGTGACAGGGCTGGAGCTTGGCTGACAGTGCGGAACCTACTTTGTTAGAAATTCTTGTTTTTACTCTGTCCTATAGGGAGAGGTTCGTGGTTGGCGCACCAGCCCATATATGGCAGCAATACTCCATGCACACCTCTTGTTCTATATAGATGAAATATTTGATAACATAATAATAAATTGGATTGACCGTAGTCGAGAGCGATCCGAAGGCTACATATTTATTGGCTATGACTGTTCTTGTGCGACACACACCCTGAGAAGGTTGATATTGCTACCTCCGATGGAGGAAGTTTCTATGGAATATCAAATTCACAAACGGTCCCGAGTCGCATATGTATCTCGCTCAGGCAAAATGATTTTAATGACGTTAGATTTTGGAGGTGTAGTCGACCTCCCACATACAGTGCCTGGCATTTGTAAATGGTCACCCATTTTTGTTTTTGTTTTTTGTATTTACCTCCCAAGGAGGTTAGGCACAAGGCCAGGTTTATCTTACTCCCACAAGGTAAGATGTGACCCAATGTCGGGTCGGGAAAGTGGGACTTGAAAAGCCAGCGCCCGAGAAGGTGAGCACTCTGGCGATTAAACATTGCCTGGGCAGCCCCGTCGGCATTCCCTGGTAGGGGCGCCTCAGGCAGTAAGTAATAAACTTACTCCTCCCCAAAGAGGAGAGGCAAAGCCTGGGAAGGTGGACCTCCTAGAACTGCACAGGACAGACCCATAGACCGGCGTAAATCAAGCCCCGAAGGCCAAGACAATACCAGTCTATGGGGTGCAGTATCCATCGGAACAGATACTACACACTGGTCTTAGCCAAAAGGCTACGGAGGATTTTGTGTTGAAGTTAATTCAACTTTTTGGTACTGACCCAACATGATTGAACTAAGAGATGAAGGAAGAGAGAAACAGGAAGACAGTCTGACAGAAATAGAGAAGAAAAAAGGACGAAACGAAGCGGTTGTTCTTCCAGCACATTATGCCAAATGGGCCGGTGCTGTAAACCTAAGACAAAACGTAGAACACGATTGTTACTTCTTGTCTTATTTAGATGCAAACTTTAATAACATCTGGTGCAACCAGCTCAGGCTGTCTGAAGATACCGGCTTCCTGTCCCAAAATGCACCACACATTTATGTTATTGTTTTTTCTTTCTTTTCCCTTTGAAAAACTCAATCATGTTCTGCAAAGCCTAAAACAAAAACAAAATTTATTTTCTACAAAACAACTAAACGAAACAACATGAATAAATATTTGAATATATATAGAACTTGAAGCATAACAACTTTTACAAAAATGAACGTATTCAGCATCAAATAACCCGAAAATGGTTGATATGCCGTAAAACACAATAACCAAACCAAACACCATGTATAAATATTTGAAGATATATAGAACTTGAAACATAAAACTTGTTACCAAAATGACCGTATTCGGCATTAAATAGCTCGAAAAAGGGTTGATATGCCGTAAGACAAAACAACCAAACCAAACTCTAATAAAATAATTAAATAAATGATCGACCGTAGTCGACGGCGACCCGAAGACACTCTTTTCATTGGCTATTACACCGAAATCTACAAGAGGGTACCACTCCTTTCCCTGGCTTGCCCATTTAACTCTTAATCCTCAATTTATAATACTGAACAAGGAGGCATCAAGTACAAGTTTTTGTGCCTTTGGTATCACGACTGAGGATTGAACCCCAGTCTCCCGGACCATCAACGAACACTAACTATTATGGTAAATATGCCGGTGCCATAAGCCTGAAAAACGTAGAAGCCGATTATTACTTCTACGTTTATTTAGTCGCGAACTTTAATAAAATAATTATAAACTGGGTCAGCCGTAGTCAAGGGCGAGCCAAAAGCTCCCATTTCATTGGCTACTGCACGTAGATGTAAGGGAGGACAACACTTCCTTCTCCAAATTGCTCCACTTACCCTTGATCTTTACCTAATAATGTTGAGTGTTTAGAAAAGGAAGCACCAAACGTCATTTTCCTTTTTTTTTCTTCTATGACGCGACCGATGATTGAACCCCGATCTTCCGATCCATTAGCGAACATTTTAACTATTATCCCAAATGGGTCGGTGCCGTAAGCCTTAAAAAAAACTTAGAAGACGATTGTTTCATTCTCGTCTTATTTAGTCGCGAACTTAATTTTTTTTTATTTCACTGGTAAAAAGTCGAAGAAATGGAAACGGTTTGTAGATCGAACTAATTTCTAATTAATAACAATTCAAATTAGGAACAAAATAGATTTGTATAAAACCTATTATCGCCTGATCAGGAAAACAGTCCGCCATTTTGTATAAACGAGAAACATTCTAATTAAGCAAACGGTTTCGTTTTCTTTATTCAAAATGGCGACGACTAACATAATTACTCTTCGAAAAGTTTTTCTTGTCATTTCCTTGTTCTTTTATTTAAGCTCTCGATTTTCCGCCATTTTAATAAGTCCTTTTTTTATCTCCACTTTCCGCTTCATCTAAAATTCCAATTGTGATTTAATTGAATAGTTATTGTGTCTGGTTTGATGAAGGGGTTAATTAAATCGTGATCAGTGGGTCAGATGAAATATTTCAAGATTAACACACGGACAAAGACATAAATCGCATTAGTTCACCAAGAACTAGTTTACGTAAGGAATAAACAGGTGTAGTTATATGATAACATAATTTCTTCTTGGGTTCCTCAATTTAACCGGGCGTAATGTGGAATCTTAGGACGATCTGACGCCCTGTTAAAATGACAATCTATTATGCACGAATATAGTCAAAAACAACAACTGTACTCTGACCAAATCCGAAAGCCTCCAAGTTGATGACAGGAGATTCGAAGACAACAATGGTATTTATTTTGAAGATACTCGACTGATCTCCAATCTCTGGTTCCTTCTTATAAAACATTCACAGCAAGAACTCGTCTCCCTAACACAACTGAAAAGAACTTCCCTTGTTTAGCGTCAAGCGGAATTTAACAGCGTTTCTTTCCAACACGACGCACGAACTTTTTCCTCAACCTCGTAGAGATATTCCCAAAAGTGTGAACGAATCGTGCTCATCAAAGAACCTCAAATGGGATAGTAATTTCACAAGATTAATACTCTAATTCCCAAAGACATTTGTTTATCTTATTGTCACCTTTTATTAAGATGTCAACGTTCGTTGAGTAAAATTCGATTTATTCGACATTGTAGTCAAGATATCACTTTATTATTTAAACAATTTTTTATATCGTATGTAACGAAAAAAAAAACGAAATTAAATTGAGTTATTCGTCATAAAAAAAAAATGACACGCAAAAAAGTAGTTCCAAGTTTAAATTGTTTATCATATCGATATATACGTTCGAACAATAATACGCACCTTGGACTCGAACCTCGGGAAACAAAGTTTTCAAAATATATGTTCGTAGTCTTCAACTGAATCTGATGGTGCAACCACTATTTTGAGCGCTAACAAGTTAGGGTTCAGCCTTACTCACAGGCCTAGTTGTGCATACTTAAATTTATAGCATTAATACGTAGTTAAAGCAACAACTATGAATACATGTATGAAGATATCAAGAAATAGAAGCATAAAATATTATTATTACTACTATAATTGCGATACTCTTTATTGAGCACTTTTTAATTAAATAAAAACAATTTCTCAATTTTTGAAACCCTACTAAAGTTCGTAATAATCAAGAATTATATATATATATATATATATATAATTATTAAAAGGAAAAAACTATACACACATCAAGGTTGTATACATTATAAATTATTTCGACCCTTTAATTAGGTCTCCTCAGACGTATAAACAACCACGTCAAAAACCAAATAATAAGAGAAATTGATCATCGTCTTAAAAAGATAAATTCACTTTGTTGATTGGTCGATGTAAAAAAAGGGGGTTAAATGGTAAAATAATCGAGGAGGGGTGACTGAAGTAAAAGATTAATTTGACTCTTCTATTTTTTTACATATGCAGAAATATTAAAAAATATATAAGAGAATTCGTTTTTGCTATTGAAATAAATAAATTATCTCAGTTAAAATTTCGAATGTGAGCTTTATAGGTAAAATATAGGATGAAAGATTCGAGCGTTCACAATTAACAACTCCGTTTGATTATTTACAATTAAAAATTAAAAGACGAATGTGCAGGACGAAGATTTCGGTTTAGATTAGAACATATCAAAAACTTAATTGGTTATAACGTCACGATTGGAGATGATCTACAATACGGAATTAAAGTTTGGCGACATTTAAACACGATTTATTTACAAAATGGTGTTTTACTAAATTGGTAAAAAAAGAACCCCAAAAAACAAAAAAAAAACCTACTAATTTACTAACATTTATTCTTACAGTTATAACTCTTATTGTAACTATACTTTAAAAGAATTGTTATTTACAAAGAACTTTATAACGTGCTATTTATTTTTAACCTGTGCCTGTGTCTACATTTAGCCATCAGTTCAGCTCGTCTATTTAAAATGTTATTGTTTTCGTATTTTAATATTCTAATTTTTTCCTCAGGGCATAAATTGCATCTATGTCTGAATCCTTTCGGAGTGTTGGAATGACATAGTATGGACCACGAAACAGTTGGTGTTAAAGTGTTTGGTTAATTCCGTTTTATTGGTGACGTCCGGGTTTAAAAATGAGTGTTTGTGTACGTAGAATCGTTGTTTCCACTTCCCGGTGGATATTCCTATGTATACTTTCTTATTATTAGTATTTTCTTTAGGATAAATCGTAGCCTTTCGACGTTACAGTTTCCTTTAAGTGGGCAGTTATTCTTAATCTGACAATTACATTTTCTTCCTCCGTTTTGGTTTTCTTAGTCGGTGTGCTCAATATTTTTTTATTATGTGTATTAATAATGCTATCCATATTTTTAGTGCAAGAATAACTAATTTTCACAGTTTTCCTATTGAAAATTTTACTTAAAGGATTAGTCGTTTTAAAATTAAATTAGATTTAAAAATATTCTCCCGATGAGAGAACCAAATAATTTTGCGGTTTATTTTTCTTTATATTATCAGTATATATTAATTTTTTATTGTACCCACTATTTCTTAATGCATTATTATATATATGTTTTCTAGTCTCAAAGATATTTTTATTTGATGAGAGTTTTTTTTAAATTCTGGTGTTAATAGTTGTAGGAATTTGTTTTATAAGGGAAGATTGGATTTAGTGTTAATGTATAATGGGGTATGATTATCTTTGTGAAAAGGTTGAAAAGTTCCCTTGGAAGGGTAAAACTCTATTATAACGAATTGGATAAAGGAGGCTCTTTCTTTATGTTCTATTTAATTTCCATTTAATTGTGTCAGCAGAATATTTCCATAGATTGAACTGTGTCGCTGTTAGAGTCTCGTTGATTACGTTCCGTAGTATCTTTTTGGCTACATGTCCCAATTCCGTTTTCGTTGTATTGATAAGTCTGGATTGCTTATTATTTTGGAAGTTCTTTTTATTGTCTTTTATAAGGATGTAAGCATTTTTCATATCTAATCTTCCTACTTTTTCTTTAATTCTCAATTTTGAGGTAAATTCTCTAGTTTCCTTGTTAATTTGTAGCCTCCGTGTCGTGAATGTCTTTTTTATAAGTATTGGAGATTTTATCTGTAATTAGCTTTTTATATTCTTTGTCCTGCATTTTTGTCTTTTAATTTTTAATCGTAAATAATTAAACGGAGTTTTTAATCGTGAACGCTCGAATATTTTTACCTATAAAGCTCACATCCGAAATTTAAACTGAGATAATTTATTTACTTCAATAGCAAAAACGAATGTAAAAAAATAGAAGAGTCAAATTAATCTTTTACTTCAGTCACCCCTCCTCGATTATTTTACCATTTACCCCCTTTTTTTTACATCGACCAATCAACAAAGTGAATTTATCTTTTGAAGACGATGATCAATTTCTCTTATTATTTGATTTTTTGACGTGGTTGTTTATACGTCTGAGTAAACCTAATTAAAGGATCGAAATAATTTATAATGTGTGTATAGTTTTTTTCCTTTTAATAATTCTGTTTTGCTTTGTTTAAAGGCACATTGAACTCTTTTATTCGGATTCTCAACGCAATATTGAAATCTACACTATATATATATATATATATATATAATATTTGTTATTGTTTATTGTCTATGTACGTATACGTTTCGTCCTTAATAATCGGAACTCATCAGCATAGAGATATGACTATTCACTACCGGTCATGCGATTCGAAACCCCGGATTACGAGTATTTTACAACTCAAACTCCTTTTTTGCTTTTTCCTGTCATATTTTGCCTTCTTTATCTCCTTCTATTTGGACATTTTTCCTTCATTTCTCCCAATTCTCATTCTTGAAATTCTTTTTCTTCTCATATTTCAAATTTCTTTCCTTTTCATTTTGCTGTTTACTTCTTTCATTTCGCTTTCTTTTTCTTCTTTTTTTTTCTATTTCGCTTTTCTGTTTTTGTTTTGCATCTTCTTTTTCGACATCCATTTTATCTTCTTCCAGTTCGCTAACTTTTTCTTCTTTTTCTTCTTTTTCTTCTTTTTCTTCGTCTTATTATTATTATTTTTATTATTATCATTATCATTATTATTATTATTATTATTATTTTTATACTTCTTCTTCTTCTTCTTCTTCTTCTTCTTCTTCTTCTTCTTCTTCTTCTTCTTCTTATTATTATTATTATTATTATTATTATTATTATTATATGTTTGTTTGAAAATCGATTACAAGAACACTAATTCTTATTGAATGGGAAATTACTTAGAATCATCTTTTCTAGTCTTATACAATTCCGCTTCAATAATGAGTATCTCGTGTTATACACTATGGCAAACAATATACAAAAAGAATCTCTATACGTATTTATTGATACATTAATATTTATTTCACAACTCTCGATTTAGAAAACAAATTATATATATATATATATATATATATATATATGTATTTGTGTTATAATGGAATAATTCCAGGAGGAAATCCGGGTATGAATGTATGTGGTAAACAGAGCAAGACTAACATAAAATATAATAACACGAAATTACATAATCGTCGATGCAATAATTTATTTCAACCTTGCGGTTTTTTCAAGCATCACTCAGACAATTACATTTTTGAGACTGAAAGAAAATTGAATTACACTACGACAATTCAAGCACAACCAGAGAGAGTGGTGGTAGCAACCAATTTGATACATCATTTTTAGAGAGAGGGGGAATTTAAAACTTATATTTAACTATGGCGATCGAAGGGGAGGGATCTTTAAGTTAATCAAATAATAATCTTGATACGGCCGTTATTATTATTATTATTATATATATATATATATATATATATATATATATATATATATATATATATATATATATACGTTCTATGAAGTTAAAGGCGACTAATAATGCAATCTTCTGCATCTTTATCACTTAGGAAGTGAAACTATTCATATAGTAGTAAAATAAAAAAGCAATAAACGCTACAATCAATAAAAAAAACAATTACATAAAAATACATTTAGGTGATAAAAATTGTACATATTTCCAGGCAAGAAGTTATGGTCCGGAGGTAAAACGCCAGACTATAGACATCAATATCGAAGGTTCGATCCATGCTGATTACGACTGTGAAACACGTATCCATGCGTTACTTTTATGTACGTAACAAAATGATAAAAATTAATATTTTTATAATGTATATATATCTTGGGTGTTTTTATCACAACATTTCGGCCGATGTAACCTCCGACCTTCTTCAGGTGTAGTTTGTCAGAATTCGGGAATCTTTCTGTCCAACTCAGGGATCTGGATGGATTTCGAACGGAACCCTTTATTAAATCCACGGAGGTAGCATGCTCTCGTTCCATCTGCCATGACTGGGAATACGTCTTCAGTAATTCGCAATTCTTCGTATCGTCTGCACTGAGGAGTGAACTGTCAACCTTCAGATGATTGCCACTTAGAACTGAATTTTACTTAGTACTATATCGACTGCGCCATGGGTCCTTGCGGACAATTCTAGTATGGGAGCCTATTCTTATTTTTGATCTAACTACTTATCAGTATCACTACTTCTCCATTATTTATAATTATAGGTTCACATATCTTATTGAATTCTATACTAGGTCTGCCTAGTAAGTCATTCATAACTTACTATACCCACATATATATATATATATATATATATATATATATATATATATATATATATATATATAATATATAAGACAGATTCATTTTATATACAATGTGAGATGTATATTAACGACTCGTTCCTCTTGAGGTGAGCCAACCAACAGTATTAAATCAATATCGGCTTAGCTAGACCTTCAAATCATCAGAAAAATCAACAAAGAAGAAAAGTAATTTCGTAAATATTCATCTCAAAGGAATCATATGTTTTTTGGAAATGTGAAAAATAAAAAATAGAAAATAAAATGAACCTGGTTACTGGTTGACAATCATCGAGCTGAATCTTCTTTGAAGAGAATACTAATTAGAAGGTACCGATAATATATGCTAATACATATATTATCATAATCCATATATATATATATATATATATATATATATATATATATATATATATATATATATATATATATGCATATACTATGAAAAAAAGGAAAATATTGGCTGTATCACCATGAATAAGGTTTTTTTAACCGAAAATTTGGACTAAAAAATGATTTAATGCATATTTAATGCATATTTCATTTATCTGACAAAATCTCGCGTCATGTTTGCTTATTTTAAATTTCAATATTATCATTTCAACGGCGTTTCAAAGCTGTAGTAACATTT
Source organism: Sepiola atlantica (assembly GCA_963556195.1). NCBI lineage: Eukaryota > Metazoa > Mollusca > Cephalopoda > Sepiida > Sepiolidae > Sepiola > Sepiola atlantica. Next base: position 281,157 of record OY744540.1, on the reverse strand, counting down.
AGATCTCATTATATATATATATATATATATATATATATATATATATATATATATATATATATATATATGCTCCCAGTCGTGGCTACTACTTCTTCTCATTAACCCATCATGTAAACCCAATATCTTCATGTACTTGCATGACATTTTTCTTAAAATTATCATCCTGAGGAAGTCTTACAAATAAAGACGAAACGTTGATGAATACATAAATAAACATATTTTGGTTTTTTCTTTTCCCATTACGTCGGATTACCCTCATCCTTCCTTTCTCATATATATATATATATATATATATATATATATATATATATATATATATATATATATATATATTGTTTGGTTACTATGTTGTTTTATTTCTTAATAAAGGCTGCGTATAGCTTCTTAACTAATAATATTATCGTCCGTACTTGTGCGTATGTCTGTGCGCATGCCTGTATCGTCGTAAAAGAAGATTCGTTTCGTCTGTTCTTGAGAAAGAAAACAATTCGCTATGTCAAAATGAAGAAGAAATGGAGCAGGAAATAATACGGTGCGAAATTCTGTTTCTCTCGATATCCAAAATATGAAGCAAATCTTGTTAATAGTCTTTCCGATCAGTGCAATAATGCGAAAACAAAATGGACGATTAAAAATGGCGCTGAAGTAGATTCAACATTGATTGAAAGTGAAAAAAAAAGTCACTTTAGTCGTTAAATGACAAAACACTCGGCATAAATAACCGATGGACAACAGATAATTTCTACGATTCATTCATACGTTATTTCTCTCTTGTCTGGCTGTTAAAAGAAACTTGTTTCTGTACAAAAGTGAATGAATATTTAGCTGTGATATTAATCTACACTGCCTGTAGTTGTGGACACTACATAGAGTTACAATAATACATAACGCAGGTAAATGGTGTTGTGTGTATGTACGTACGTATTTACGTACGAGAGTACGATATTAATATATCCGAAATCCGAAATTAAAAACGTCCTATCTACAACTTTTTTGGTATTATTCTCTTGTAACCCAGGTTTCGCCTCGGTCGTTGATCGATAACCACATGGACGTCGGAATTGGTTTTTAACAGAGTTTTATTGAATATAGAAAAAAAGAGACAGATACTAAAATAGTGTGTACGAGAGAGAGAGAGAGAGAGAGAGAGAGAGAGAGAGAACGAGAGAGAGGGGATAGATAGAGAGATAAAGATAGAGATAGATATATAGATAGAGAGAGAGAGAGAGAATAAATGAACTGGAGGGAGAGGTGCCATAACATACAGAAGGCAGTTCGACTTTCGGGCGGGCAGGGATCGCTGCGTTTCTCGCGTCTTATCGGTCGGCTGGTCGCAAGCTCAAGAGACAGACCGCTCTCCAAACGGAAGTGACATGATTTTAATGACTTCCGCTTTTAGCTACCCCACTTTTAGGGCACTCTCCATCTGGCGACCCCTTCATTATCTAACACAATTATTCTAGCCACGACTAGCTACAGCCCCCCAGCCGACACACGTCACTTTCCAAAAAATACTCAGTTACGTGTCAACGAGATAGACGAATTAGCTGTTACCGTGTGTCATAGAAGAAAGTCCACACATGTTACAAGAATAAGGTTATTAATTGCTGTGAAATCACACAGATGATAATAAAATGAGTCATCACTTATCAAATCCAAGAGCCACTCGAGGATAAGGTTTAAATAGATAGATGGATTGTCAGTTTAATGATGATGGATATTATGAGAGGATTGAAAATGATTACTGGAAATATTGGTCTGTGTTGTAAAAAATGTCTCATACCAAATGTAGTGCAATTCGATCAGACACTTCCGGAGTTTATAAGTTGCTTACGGACAGCCAGACAAAAAATACTTTATTATATTATAAATACTGTTGAATACAGTAATTAGGAAGTATGGCGGGTTGCCTGCTTTTTGATTAAAATTTGATTATTTATATCGAATATGAACAAGTTTCCGTGAACTTTGCGTCGGCAGCGGTCGGGCATGTTACGTAAACACCTGAGAGATGCCGAGGCGATTAGCCAATCAGCTGTCAGACGACAAATTTTCTAACCGGGCGACAAATTTTCTAACCAATATTGACGTTGATTAAAGCCAGAAGAAATTGATCAAAGCCAGTTCATTTTTATTTCCTCAAAAATGGACATTAGAAATATTCTGAAACTGATATACATGTAGTCCGAGGAAATGAAAACAGCAAAGAATCTGCGGAAGGAATGCGGCGTTAGATCACTGAACACACAGACCGATTGGAAGAATTTTTTAGGGAGGTCTGCGAAGATCATTTGTTACGAAATCCTCGTCAGATCGGAGGCCCAGGGAATACGGTGGAGATAGACGAGTCTGTTTAACGGTAGGAAAAAAAACAAACGTTAGCAGGGATACGACCCCGGGAGGTTTCCTTACGACGATGGCCAACAGGAACGCCGAAACCCTCCTTTCAATAATAATTTTAAAAAATTGTCTAGCCCCCAAAATTACACATTTTTTTTTTAAGTGCAACACTAAAAAAAAATACTTTTAAACAGTTGACTGAATACAAAAAAAATTGCAGAAAAAGAAAATAATAAAAATGTGATTATTAACAGTTGTTTAGCATTGTGTTGTTCAAAAATCTTTTAAAAAAATTATTAACAGTGATTTCCTTAAGTTTTTTTTTTGTTATTTGCTATCTTTCTTGAACATAAAAATGAAAACAATACAACACAGCAACGTATCGAAGTTATCGTCTGCCACCATTCGCCTCGTAATCTCTCGGTGTTTACGTAACATGCCCGAACGCTGCCGACGCGAAGTTCACGGAAACTGGTTCATATTCGATATAAGTACTGGAATGTGATTACTTATGAGGCCGGTATATGAAAATGATTTGTTAATAATGGATTTGAAAGCGACCGTGTTGCAGTCTGCAAGAAAGCAGCCCCATGGTCATGTGATACGAACTCAATTGTAGACAAATATCAGTATTTAATTACAGAATGTAATCAAGGGAGGCGCGAGAGCGCTCTATCCCTTAATAGACTTAAAAACGGTCTATGCTAGAAATCTCATTTCTTTGATCAATCATAACTCAAAAACCAATAAACCAAATTAGTTAAAACTTTGCACAAATTTTTTTTTGATAGATTCTACAAGTGTGTAGACGTTCAGCATCATTAGTCAAGGCAACCCAGAGATCCAGAAAGGTCAGCCATGATTTTGTGTTATCCGTGTGTACGTACGTACGTATGTGCCACCCTGTATCTCATCATTTGATTGATTCAGCTGATTTTTGGCAAAGATAGAGGTTCTAGCGTCTAGTTGATGGTATTTAAATTTCAGTTTAGCAATATACCTTAGTTTTCCAGAAAATTCCAAAAAACCTTTACAAAAGTAGTGACATTCCATGATAAATGCCAGTATACTGAAATCATATGCCCTTAATAGGGTTAAGATACAAATTCATATACACTAAATGAATTTCCCAAATTTTTACACTTTTATTGTCACTAAGGGCATGCGAGCACAACAGGGCTATGTATTTTTTTTACTGGTAGGAATTTTTCTTCAGCGCACCTCACACACTTCATCCACTCATGCATAGAGATTTATACTGTAGTGATGTGATAATGAAATGGTTTGGTTGATATGTAGTCATACCCTTAATTAATGACAATAAAAGTGTAAAAATTTGTGAATTTTCTTTGCTTTTGTACATTTAGTGTATATGAAGTTTCATCTTAACCCTATTAAGGGCATATGATTTCAGTATACTGGTATTTTTCATGGAATTACTATAGTGCTGGAAAATCAGATAGGCAGAAACAGTTAGAAAGGGCTGGGAATGGTGACTTTCGATGTTGTGGATGGGGTAGAGGTTAAAACCTTGTTCAATGCTGTTTAGTGACGTAGCCGAAAGCACTATTCACTTGTGACTTGGTATGTATCTTAGTATCAGGTATTAGGTCGTTGGTAAATTATGTAATCAACTGCTCACATCAACTCTCCACCGTTAGTTTTTACTTCCGCCTAGGAGGTTATGTTTTCGGTCGCGTTCGTCATTATGAAACAGTCGAAACTCTTAGCCGACGAAAATTGCAGCAGCCAACAATTGGAAAACGCGATGAAAATATTGCAGAGATCTAATCGACAGATACCTACGTGAATTTACGTGGAGACACAAATTAGGGCACATTGCTTAAGTTTACCCTGTCGAGTTGCTTCTTTCTACGTCCTTTAACCCTTCTTCTTCTACTTTTCCATCGTCTGTGCTTAAGTCCACAGAAAGAATTAGTACCTAACACTTACCCCAAAAGAAACAGTCTAGGTAAAGGTTGGAAACACCGTTTGGTGTTCTGCAGGGTTCAGTATTGGGTCCTTTGTTGTTTTTGATATTCATAAATTACTTACCTTATAATATAAATTCAGAAATAGAACTGTTTGCTAATGATGTTATACTACTTGTGAGACTTTTATCAAAGGAAATAACATAGATGGATCTAAATAAATTATCATATAGGGAGGACATTTGGATATTGGGATTTAACCTAGACAAATGTAAAGTACTACACGTAGGATCCAGGAATGTTGAAGTTGAATATGTACTAAACAACAGAGAAATCAAAGAAGTAGATGGAGAGTTCGATTTGGGAGTGGGGTTTGATAATACATTTTAGGCAAATAATCATATTTTGACCATTGTATCGAGGGCAAATAGAATGATCGGGTGGATGGTTAGGAATATTATTTCGAGGGAGACAAATGTTGTGTTAAGGATATATAAGGTTCTAATAAGACCTCATATAGAATACTGCACCCAGGCCTGGGCTCCAGCGACTAGATATGGAAATTGGAATGTAATATTGAAACTGGAAGGCGTACAAAGAAGGGTGACATAAGTAAAGTAAAGGAGTGCCGTTCCAGGGAGAGATTGGACAAGTTGGGATTGACTACTTTGCTGGAGAGAAGAATGAGAGGTGATGTGATTGAGACTTTCAAGATAATAAATGGCATTTATAATTATGGTGGGCATTTTTTTTAGTATTTCTCCAATCTGCTCAACTACTATAGTGAATGCCCCCAAAACATAAAAGTCTAAATATCTATGGGAACAAAAGCGAGAACTTCCACACCAACATGAAATAGAAAACCATAAATTCTTCTTGCAGTATTAAGAGCATGAATTGTGTATTGTGCCTAGAGGAAAATACTAAATTATAAGCTCAAAACCAAAGTATGAATTACTCAACAAAAAGCATGAATTCATTACAAAATGTAGACATTTAAAGGAATACCTCCTCTGCCACATGAGATCAGAGTAGATTATAAAACTACGAATAAAAACAACAAACACACAAACTCACACACACATACGCGTTCACACACGTCCACGCACACAAATGGCTTTACTACGTTTTTTTTAGGGAAATCGCTCCAGACAAGGCGCTTACTTGGCCTTTTGGCTAAGATCACAGTGTAGTATCTGTTCCGATGGATACTACACCCTATAGACAGGTATCGTCTTGGCCGCCGGTCTGTGGGTTTGTCCTGTGCAGTTCTAAGAGGTCCACTCTCCCAGGCTTTGCCTTCTCACCCTTTGAGAAGGGGTTAATTTATTGCTAATCGCCTGAGTCCCCCCTACCGGAGAATGCCGACCGGGTTGTCCAGGCATTTTGTGTAGGCTCTCCCTTCTCGAGGGCGCTGGCTTTTCAAATCCCACTTCCCCGACCTTGTGTCACACCTTACCGCTGTGGGAGGAAGATAAATACTATCGCCCTAGACTAGGTACGAAGCCACTTGATGTAAAGAGCTAAACAAATACTACTTCAAGGTAAAAAACTAGCCAATGCTAATTGTTAGATGGATAAATTCCGACCCAGAAAACAGCAATTCTTCCCTCTTTTTCAGAAACACCGCTCATGAATAGTGAGGACTAAAGGACAAAATAAGGGAAGCGAGAGTTACAAGGCTGCCGAAAGTAAACCCTATGTCCACTTTCTAGTTTCTACTTTAAACAGGAGAAATAAAGAAATTAAAAATAAATAAGTAAATAAATATGTTAATAAATATGAATGAAAATAATCGTAGAATAACTAACATTTCTCATCTTGAGTGTTATCATCACAACGTTTCGGCCGCTCTAACCTCCGACGTTCTTCAGGTGTATCTCTTCGAACTCGTGGCGCAGTGTATATAGTACTAAGTTAAATTCATTTCAAAGTGATAGTCATCTGAAGGTTCAAGGTTCAATCCTCGGTACGGGTGATACCAAGAATTGCGAATTACTGAAGATTTCTACCAGTCATGGCTGACGGAACAAGAGCATGCTACGCCCGGTAGGGTTCCGTTCGAAATTCCGTCCAGATTCCCGAGTTCGACAGAATTATTCCCGAGTTCGAAGAGATACACCTGAAGAGGGCCAGAGGTTACAGCGGCCGAAACTTTGTGATGATAACACTCAAGATGAGAAATGTCTGAATAACCAAAATTATGCATATTTGGTTTCATCGTATTATTTGAGAGTTTAAGGAACGAATGTGGATATTTGATATAATCTTAATTCTTAAAGACTGGTATAATAATTTTTTGCTCGATCTCCGTTTTCGTTGATCATGGCTGAGACAGGACAGACATTTTTATTGACGACCTACGTTCAGACAATACGCAGACAATTTATTTATTAATTTCTCTGACAATGTAACTATTGAGAATCTGATTAAAAATGTTTATCGCCAATCTGCCCCTTGTCGTAAGAATTCGTCTTTTATTAAAACAACAAAAAAGGACAGACGCTTACCAGCCTCTACAAACCACGTGCCACTTGGAAGACCATCTATGTAATATAAAACTGACGAAATTGGGTTCATCTCTTGACCCAACTTTTTGCAATTACTACAGTTTGCACTTTGACAAAAATAAATTGCCAATGTAATCACTACACCTACAAAAAGTCTATATCAGTAGACTAGCTGTGCACACCCGGTGTTGCCCGGGAACAATTACGTTCAAATTTATTTTGTAAGTATGTATATGTTCTATAAACGTGTCTTTATGGTTAGGTTCAGTATCTAAGCTAAAAGTGTATCTGGTTTTGATTTACGTAAGAAAAAAGGGTACTTATGCAGTTTACGAACCGCGTTTTCAGCAGCACATTCCGGCAGGTTACGTAAACCGTCGAAAGGTGCCGAACGAAAACTTCGTTTTTTTTTAGTCTAAAACATTAGCTAGAAACAGGCATTGTATGTTAATTTCAACGAAAAAAATTCAATGACGAAATTAGAAAAAAAAATGTAAATTTGTAAGAACTTTCAAACTGTAGGAAAAAAATTCGGTGCTTGTATATCTATCTTGGTCTTGAAGAAGTGTCTTGTCCGATGATGGGGACTAACGGTGCAAATGTCTTTTTTAAATAGAACTTGATCGCGCATGGTCGCTGGTAGTTATACATTTGGGATATTACGAAAAAAAAAAGCTCTGTCGAAGCTTGTTTTATCAAGCGAAATATTAGCTTAAAAAAATCAAGATGAAAAAAAGGAAGGTATTTTGAAATATTTTGAGAAATGTTTTAAAATATTTTGATTTTGATTTAATAAATTATCTGCATCTACAACATCGTTTCTTTGAAGGCATTTTGCCTCTATCTTTATATTAAAATTCAAAAGATGCTTAAAAAACGAACTTTCCCAAATTTATAACTACCAGCGACCATGCGCGATCAAGTTCTATTTAAAACAGACATTTGCACCGTTAGTCCACATCATCTGACGAGACACTTCTGCAAGACCAAGAAGGATATTACGAAAAAAAAGGCTTATACCTTATATTTGTCTAAGCTCTGTCGAAGCTTGTTTTATCAAGCGAAATATTAGCTAAAAATACATCAAGATGAAAAAATGAAAGGTATTTTGAAATATATTGAGAAATGTTTTGAAATATTTTGATTTTGATTTTGATTTAATAAATTATCTGCATCTAACACATGGTTTCTTTGAAGGCATTTTGCCTCTATCTTTATATTAAAATTCAAAAGATGCTTGAAAAATGAACTTTCCCAAATTTAATATGTATATATATACATATATATGTATATGTATATATATATATATACATATATATATATATATATATATATATAAATGTATATATATATGTATATGTATATATATGTATATATATGTATATGTATATATATATATGCATATATATGTATATGTATATATATGCATATATATATGTATATATATATATGCATATATATATGCATATATATATATGTATATATATGCATATATATATATGTATATGTATATATATGCATATATATATATATGTATATGTATATATATGCATATATATGTATATATATGCATATATATATATATATGCATATATATATATGTATATATATATGCATATATATATGTATATGTATATATATGCATATATATATATGTATATGTATATATATATGCATATATTTGTATATATATATATATGCATATATATATGTATATATATATATGCATATATATATGTATATGTATATATATATGCATATATATATGTATATGTATATATATGTATATATATATGCATATATATGTATATGTATATGCATATATATATGTATATGTATATAATATATATGCATATATATGTATATATATGTATATGCATATATATATATGCATATATATATGTATATGTATATATATATGCATATATATGTATATGTATATATATGTATATGTATATATATATGTATATGTATATGCATATATATATGCATATATATATATGTATATATATATGCATATATATGTATATGTATATATATATGCATATATATGTATATGTATATATATGTATATGTATATATATGTATATATATATATGCATATATATATGTATATGTATATATATATGCACATATATGTATATATATATGCATATATATGTATACATATATGCATATATATGTATATATATATATATGCATATATATGTATATGTATGTATATGCATATATATATATATATATATATATATATATATATATATATATATATAGCGAGATCCGCGCGAGTGTTGAACACTGTTTGACAATAATAACGCTTTCACCTGCCTCCCCAGATAAGTGTATCTCAATTTCAATCACTGTCTGTGCTGATTGTCCGTAGCTGTATTGTCCTGAGCGTTCGTATCGTAATTTTAGCCTGATGTTTTTAACTGCATTCGATCCCATGCGACTGCCTACAACTACCACTCCTGCACTGATGACAGCAAAAAGCCCGAAACCAAATCGTCTCTAGGTAATAAAGACTTTAATATTTAATAAAAAAAATATAAGTTCATGTGTGCGTGTGTGTGTGGGGGGTCTATTTACGAAAAGTTATGACATATCAGGATTTATTTTATTGGACATTTGAACATTCGAGATAAAACTGAACGTTCTATGAAAACATTTCTATTTGTTTATTGATATATTTGTGTATATTTTTGAAATATTTGAAATAATGTTTTGTTTTTTAAAAATAATGCTGTCATGATTTTTTACAATGATTTCCAAATTTATCGTGAAGCGATCTTTATAGACTCACGATTTTCTTTTGTTAATTAAATGGTGCATATGGTTGCAATAACCACGCACTTGTTAAAAATAAAGCACATTTTTTAGAAAGAGTAATTCCTTTTTTTTTCAAAAATTTATTTCAATCTCTTTTCGTTATTGATGAAAAGAAAGAAAGAAAGAAAAAAGAAAGAAAGAAAACAAGAAAGAAAACAAGAAAGAAAGAAAAAAGAAAAAAAGAAAGCAAGAAAGAAAGAAAAAAGAAAAAAGAAAGAAAGAAAGAAAGAAAAAAAGAAAAAAAAGAAAAAAAGTTCATGTGCTAGAAAATTTGGTGCGGTGCGTAGGCGCTTGTACTAGACCCTGTAGGCGACCTTGTTGATTCGCGACAAACCGGCTGTGCTCGTCTTTAATTTTTTTTTAGTTGATCAGTAAAAAAATCTTCTCAAGCAATTTTATTAGAGTAAACATGAAATTCGTATGAATCAGAATTGAACGGCTTATTTTTTTATTATTATTATTTAAAACTTTTATTTATCCCACACAAAGCATATTGGCAATAAACTACCCCCACTCCAGAAGGAGGAGGTAATGCCTGGGAGGGTGCATCTCCAAGGACTAAGCCGAACCATATCTCTTTCCGACAAAGAAGGGCCTGATGGTTTAAGTCCGTCCCTGGGTTGCCAGAATGATTTTAAGGCAAACTATGGCTGGTGTGACAACTGACGAATATCCAATTATCCAGTGAGCGCGGCCTTTACGGACACCCTGTATTTCTTTTAAAGTGTTGCCGGCTTCAATCAGTTAGTAAAAGACTCAAAAATCAAAAACCGGCGCCATTTTGTTTTTGTGTCCGCATTCCCTTTTTATAATTTGCAACGGAACTAATCTGTGAAGTATATAAATATAGACGTTATTCCCACGGCGAGTTCACGAATCAGCTTGACATTTTCCCCGCCGCTGAAGAACGCGGCATCCTACTTCTGTGGCATTTTACGCTTTTCGCCACCAGTTTTTATTCTTCTTTTTTTTTCTTTTCAGAAAGATTGTGGGGTCGGGCATGAAATTGTTAAGAATACCCAAGGAGATTTCTCGGTACTAAGAAAAGGATAAGTCGTCTTATCGTTGGCTCGATGGGAGCGCATCTTCGTTGTTCGATCATTCACCTGAGTGAACCGCCTCGCGTTTCGCTGGCAATTCGTTTGTCGTCTGGACGGGCCGACGCACTCGCCACCGCCTTGTTGAAGGCAGGAGGCCGGCGGTGGGTCTCTCTCTATCTCTCTTTCTCTCTCTCTCTTTCCTTTTCTCCCTCTTTTCCATTTTCTCTATATCCTTTCTCTCTTCCTCTCTTCTGTCTCTCTTCCCCTCTCTTTTTCCCCCTCTCTCCGAAGATGAGTATTTAATTTATATGATTTTTATATTAGAGAATTGACTATTCATTCGTACAATTAAATATCCACCACCAGAGAGGGGGAGAAAGAGAGAGAGAATGTTAGATATGCCCTTCCCCCTCGCATAAATAGAACTTAAATTCTCTTCTTGAACGTGTTAATGTTAGGTGGCCTGATGGTTACAGCGCTTGCTTACGGAGATTAGGTTAATTCTGT
>OY744540.1:252500-265000 GCA_963556195.1 Sepiola atlantica | reverse complement strand
AATGTGGTATATTTCAGCGTCACACAGTTTATGGCTGGAGAGAAGGATGGGTTTCTCTCAATTACTTTCCATTTGATGGTGAAGGGTGTATTTTCTTCTTTAAGTTGCCATACTCGGGTCGCGAGTGCCGTATTTGCCTTGTTTTTGTATCTGAAGGAGTTTCTGTGTGCGTATATAATCTTTGTTTGAAGTTTCCCTACGTCATCCCAATGTATTTTTCTGCGCTACCGCATTCTGGTTTGTGACGGTTGCTTCATATATGATTGAATCGATTTTGCAATTTCCCTCTAGAGGGCAGTTGTTTTTGTCTTGGCATGAGCAGCCTGCGTTTGTAATTGCTTTGGGTTCCGCAGAGATAATTTTTCTTATTGAAGGGGCAGTGGAATAGCTGACCTTAACAGAATTTCTGTTAAAAAATTTGTATAGGTCACTTGTGTTTGTCGAGTAATTTGAGGAAAAGGTGGCCTACCTTCGTCTTGGTATTGGTGGAATAGGGTGGAGAAAACCAGATCACCGATCTTCTTCTATTGCGGGTCCCCCGTGGTTGGTCTCGGGTGGGGGTGTATGAGATCTCTTCTCTGAACCCGCTGTCGCGGAGCGCTTTGTTGTAATATGGTGCTGCTTGGTTGAAAATTTCGGAACTGGATGAGAGTGGTTGGAAATTCTTTGGCTAATATTATTGAATACATTTTTAAAGATGGTGGGGGGCAGGATCCCTTGTGTATGTATTGGAGTGTTTCATTGGGTTTGTGGAAAGGTTTGTGGAAAGGTTTGTGTGTATTGTTTTTAAGGTTCAGTGTGGTATCTAGAAAGTTTACTTGGTTTAAATTTGTTTTAATGGTGATTTTGAAACCGAGATTATGGAAGGTGCTTGTTAATTCTTTTCTAAATCTATCTAATGTGTTTCCGTTGTGGTTGCGTGACAGGCAAAGTCCGTCATCTCTATAGAGACCAAATAAATGGTCTGGGAATTTATTTTGGAGCGTATCTAATATAAGCAAGCCGACTAAGTCGCAGATGTCTGCACTGTTGTAGAGCTCCATTGCAATATCAAACCCAAGCCCTTCCCTCGAAGAAAAGAAGGGTTTATCTTGCTTGTAGTATTGTGTCCCTTTCTAGTTGACTGATGTTTGTGTGTGAAAGTGCAAAGGTTAAGGCCTTATCTAGGGTGTCTTTTGTTATGGATGGGTAGAAGTCTACTATGTCTAATTGTGTGAATTTGCATCTGTGTTTTTCTTGCATGTTATGGAACCAATTTAGGACTGAATTAGTATTACCTCACAGATTTAGGTTTGTTTTTTCCTTAATTTTATTAACTATATTTTTAACAATGGATTTGCTTGCTAGTCCTAGTTCGCTTTTAGCTGGGTTGAGTAGTCTGCAGGAAGGTTTACGTGTGAAGTTTTCTTTGTGGTCTTTTAAGGAAACAAAGGCCTTCCTCTTTTCTAAGTAATTAATTTTGTATTCGACACCTAGTCTAGGTTCATATTAAATTCCAATAACCATATTTTTATTTTATTATTTTTATTTTTATTTTTTCACATTTCCAAAAAACATAACATTTCTATGAGATATATTTTTACGGTCCGTTTTATTTGTCTTGTGCCAAACAACATTTTCTCTGCAACATTACAAAATCATCAGAAAAATTCACAAAGAGTAAAAAGTTATTGGATTAAAGTGTCTTGAAAACACCTACACTATACAGTGGTTCATCTTTTGGTTAAACCAAACAAACCAAAAAAAAAAGCAAACTCACATGTGGGGAACCCACTAATACACCATAAGAAAAATGAAACGGACCGTAAAAAATATATCTCACATAAATGTTATGTTGTTTTGGAAATGTGAAAAAATAAAAATAGAAAATAATAAAATAAAAACATGGTTATTGGAATATAATATGAACCTGACTTTTATTTGCTCTGTTGTCACTAATTGACAATCATCGAGTTAATCTTTTAAGGAGACTGCAAAGTAAAAGGGCACTGATAGTATATGCTAATACATATATTGTCATTATTAATAATAATAATAATAATAATAATAATAATAATAATAATAATAATAATAATAATAATAATTATATATATATATATATATATATATATATCAAGAGAGAGAGAGGGGGAGAGATGGGAGAGATACACACACACACAGTATACATCTTTATTTATGGTTTTCTTTTACTTTCTTTTTTTTATCTCGCGTAGATATCTTTTTTATGCATGCGATGCGGCGGCATGCGAGCGAATGACGAAAAAACGCGGGCGAGTTGATAGGCCAATAACATTTAGTTGAAGGAAGAAAGTAGTCACGATTTAAATATCTAAATGCGCTCTGGGAACAAGGTTTCATTTCCTTTATCCATTTCCATCTTCTTTTTTCTACCATTTATATTAGTTCTGACCAATACGAATAAATGACATTCTATCCATTCAAGATGGCGGCCACACAAGGCATTCAATTTCATTTTATTTATTCATCAATCAAAATCTGAAAGAAGTTTTCGTCTAAAGAAAGTGTTAAATGGAAAATATTAGTCAATATTTAAATTGCGATGAAATATCAATTCCATTCAAATCATCATTTACAAAGACACGCACACGCATACGCACACGCACACACACACGCACACGCACACACACACACACACACACACACACACACACACACACACACACACACACACACACATATATATATATATATATATATTAGCCCCCTTCACCAAAGGCCGGACACTCTTGAGTGACTTTAATAACAAGCAGTACTAATAGCTGCATGCACCATCCGAATACGTTCGTAGATCACTCTAGCCGCCGATTCGCTATTTACAAATAATTAATTTACATAATGATTAACTAATTGTCTATGGCCGAGGGATTAAGACTCTTGACTACGAATCAGTGGCGATTTGTGATCAGGGTTCGCGCCCGCCGACCGTTGAGAATTAGCTTCCTGCACTGAAGATTGCGTTAGCATGAAACATCGATGTCTGTAGGTATTAAAATAATTAATATTTATTTATATAGGAAAAAAAAAACTATAAGACAGTCTCGCTTGATAAGGTTGTATTTTACAACGAAAATTCGCGATAAAAATTTTTTAAATAAATTAATTTTTCATTTATAAAAATATTGCACGATGTTTGATTTTCAAAAATATTTAATACATTCTAATCCGTGCTTCAAAGATGTCAACTTCGTCACTTCATAAATAGCGCCAATCTGCGCATGACATCGACCGAACTGAACTTCTAACGTCTTAAAGAACTCGACGTATTTTCGACCCATCGGGATTAATACCACCATCAAAATGAGGAGGAAGAAAAGGAAAAAAAAAACTATAGGACAGTCTCGCTTGATAAGGTTGTATTTTACAACGAAAATTCGCGATAAAATTTTTTAAATAAATGAATTTTTCATATTGCACGATGTTTGATTTTCAAAAATATTTAATACATTCTAATCCGTGCTTCAAAGATGTCAACTATACTAGAAGAATACCCGTCTCAGGACTGGTAAAATTAATTCCCCGAACAGAATAGTTTTGCACCACTTTTATGTCCCTTACGAAGATTTAAAAAAGATATAATGATACTAAATGTCTAGAATCCTTATTCGACTTTTTATGAATATCTATTACATGATCGTCATTTTAGAAACCATAAAAAATTTGAGGTTTAAGCTTAATATGTGTTATGGAGAAATTGAAATTAAGGGGATCTTGAGTAATTTGGTGTCTAATGGCTATGCGTCAAATTCAATGCAAATCTGATATATTTAAATTTTCAAATTGGAGGTTTTACCCACATTATACACCCTAAACCCCTTTAAAATACTCCAAAAGAAACTGAAATTTAGAGAATATTTATTAATTAATGTCTTATAGCTATTATTAAAATTTCACAAAAATCGGAGGTATCTCAATTTTTACGAAATGCTCCCACCCCTGTTTTACTCCATTTGCATTAATCAAATTTTTACTCCCTTTGCATAAAACTAAATTAAACTAAATATAACCCATATTTTGACCCCTTACGCCGAGCAGCTGTGTTACAAAATTCATAATGATCGGTTAATTAGTTCAGGAGTGGATCATGTACATATAAATAAATAAACATATCAACATACTTAACTTTATAAATATAATAATTATTAATACTAGCAGGACCCGTGTAAATTACATGAAATGATGTTTCAAATACTAATTATCTTGTTCCTAACCTATAAAAAATTCCAGGGGATGTTGTCTAATAAATAAAAGCGCTTTCGTCTTCGTCCATCCGTCCGTCCGTCCGTCAGACTTTTTTCTCGATTTGATCGATCGACTAATTCCGATTTCGACGACTAAACCTTACTTTGTAAATGCTTTAGATTAAATTAAATGTGGCTCCAATTCATGAGTAACAACATACAAACATTCGGAAGGTTGTTGCTTTTGATGTAAGCGTGCCCCACAAAATAACACACACGCAATCGTATTAATATGTGCCTTCCCCTCTCTACCTCTCTCCCCCCTTCAATGTAGAAAAAAATCTTAGAGGTTGGTTGGGAACGAACTATAAACAAGTCGGGGCGACGTCAAAAACCGTCGTCCAAGTCCTACGTCGCTAACCGTTGCGACAAAGGGGAACATTTGCATATATTACGAAAATTAGGTGATTTGAATGCTTTTCCAAATCTAGGTACGGCACGCATGCGCAGAGCTTTTGATGTAAGCGTGACACACGAACACACACGCTATCATATTAGTATATAGATTATTTACACACTAGACGTTCTCACACAAGTCATTATCAGTGATTGCTCTCTGACATAACTAGTAGTGTTCTCCAGAGCCTGAGTGACGAGAAGTCTCCCCAGATTCCGGCGCTTATGTAGACAATGCTGCAGTATTAGATGGAAATAACTTTTTCAAAATCCAAGGGACATAACTACTTTTGACTTAAAAAATCTAATGCATGTACGGATGGACAGAGGGGTAAAAAGTAACATTATTATTTTTTGAGAGGGGGTCTACATTTTTAGGTAATTACGTGTGCCTTTACAACCTGGAACCACTGGAATTTTTTAGAGGTTATTTCCCTTATAAAATTGCGAGAGTTACGTCCCATATGATTCCAAACAGAGACAGACGTTCTGTGATGACGTTATCGTTATCAGCTCTCACTATAAATGTCTATTAATTAGTAAATCATATTCTTCGAATTATAAAAGTAAATAAATAATTGATTCTATACCAATTTTCCTCATTCAAATTCTTTCTCATATTTTTGTTTCTTAACTCACATTCACATATTCAAAGTTACACTCACTCAAGCATCATTCAATAACCCGACACGGTCAAATAAAATGGCGAGGAAAAGAGGAAAAAGAGTGCTGGAAATCTGGGGAGACTTTTTGTCACTCATACTCCAAGGAAACCCACTTGTTAAACCATTTATGTATGACACGCACCTCGTTGGGCATAGTTTTAATTGACTTCAGACACAAAATTCGAATATATTAGACTACACATGCTTCTCAACCTTATTCTAACCGTGGCCTTTTTCAGTCCACTCTGAGTTCATTATGACCCCTTCGTGTCAACTTGACTTCTTCTCCTATCCGCCCCTCTCAATATGTCTAAAAAAAGTAGTTTGGATATTACTATGGCATCGAAACACCAAACTCAAATTGTAAATAAAATATTATTATTGAGTGAGAAAACGTTTCAAAGTTATTTCCATTGTGAAATTGCGAGACTTACGTCCCCTTTGCTTCCAACAAGAGACAGACATTTTGTGATGACGTAATCGTTTAAGCTCTCATTATAAATGTCGATTAATTAGTAAATCCTCTTCTTCCAATTGTTGAAATGTAAATAAATAATTGATTCTTGACCATACTAAGTTTCTTCAGTCAAATTCTTTCTCGTATTTTTGTTTCTTAACTCACATTCAAACATTCAAAGTTACACCCACTCAAACATCATTCAATAAGCCGACATGATCACTGCAATTTCACAAATAAATAAGCCAAGATTTACATCAAATCCTTTAGAATTCTTAAAATCTAAAACGCCGATCTTTTCTACAGATTAATATTTCAACCGATCGCCGTAGAGACGAGTGGTGCGATGGGCCCTCTACGTGGGACTTACTCAACGGCTTTGGTCTATCAATGAAACGCCACACCGGGGACTATCGTGAATTGACTTGGCCCTACTAGCGCCTCACCACTATTCGAGGAAACACATTGAGCCTGCACTCGGGGTGCCAAGACATCAGGGCATCCGATGAAACTACCTGATATTTCGAATACATGCATTTAAAATTTGGTGGTTTCAAATGTTTTTTCATTAGGTTTTTAATTTAAATCTTATTTTGTACAAATGTTGAATTGTTGATTTATTGAACTTTGACCTTATGGGGAAAAGGTATCCGAAAAGAAATTATCCGAAAAGAAATTATCTGAAAATTTAATGAAATATCCCGAAATAACAATTTAATACTAGCAGGATAACCCGGCGTTGTCAGAGATCAGATGAGAAACTTTATATCCATTGGCGATTTTTCTTTTTTCCATGAGCGATGTTTCTGACAAAGGAGGAATAATTGCTGTTTTCTGGGTCGGAATCTATCTATTTTACACTTATCGTTCGCTAGTTTTATTACCTTGAAGTTGTATTTTATTTTAACTCTTACCTCAAGTGGCTTCATGCCTTGTCTGGAGCGATTTCCATTAAAAAAGTACCACTAATCAATATACGTCAGTCATTAATTAAAGAAAACGCGTATTTCATATGGTGTATGCTTGTTCATATATATCCAATTATTCTTGTATGCGTTTTACACACCAATCCAGTAAATTGGCGTCATCAATGACGTCACGAAAAAACTCGTTATAATATTCTCACACATTTCTTCAATGTAATTATTTTCTCTCTCTCTCCCTCTCTCTCTCTCTCCCTCCCTCTCTCACCTTAAAGATCGTTATCCATGGTCTTAAGTGTCGCAATCTTCATCACTTTTTCGCATTTGTGTTGTTTACCTTACGCGTGTAAACATCCCCTTTTATTTAAACTAACATTTAACCACTTTAGTCATCGCTGAATTCATAAAATCTATCGAGCAGATACGCAACATGCATGTGCAATTAAAAATTGTTTTAATGTTTTGCAGTTCTGATCATATTTTGACTAACATTAGCGAGACGTTTTTAAAAAGAGACATTTTCATTTAATTGAAGTTGACCACATTTGAAATTTTACTTTAAAATATCGTTGTTTTCTTGTGTAACTAGAACAGATTTGATACGTTGGGTCAAACATTGAGCTCGGGTTAGATTGTTTGAATCAGAAAAATGAGTTTGCAAAGCCAATCAAATATTATAAAAAGACAAAAAATCTTAATTGTGTTAAAGGTTGTTGTCCAAATATTTTACCGATATATATATATATATATATATATATGAGTAATTATTTGTTTCGTTTATTATCTATGTACGTATATACATTTCGTCCTTTATAATCGGGACTCATCAGCATAGAGATATGACTATTCACTACTTATCGCGCGATTCGAAACCCCGGGCTACAAGTATTTTACAACTCAAATCCCGATATACAGAACCACTCGGCCACCACGGAATGGCTAAACAAACAGTGATAATTTTAACGTTTTTAATAGTTCGATAGTGTAGAACAAGAGCTGTAATACAAAATATATTAATATTATAAAAACCACAGTAAAGTAGTAGTATGAAAATATATCTATGGCAAGTAAGCTACACAGGAAGTTTCATGTTTCATTCCCGCGGGAAATCATCAGGCTAAATGCGTGGGTGTATTGTTTGCGATTACTTTTATATCTAACTAACCAATCTGATTCGTTGGTACTATTACTTTATCTGAGGCTATTCTTTTCATATATATATATATATATATATATATATATTAAATATAATTTTTTATAACAAAACAAAAGTTTTGCAATAGTTCGATAGTGTAGAACTAGAGATGTAATAAAAATATTAATATCATAAAAATCACAGAAAATATAGGTAACAAATTTTCACAAATTCACTAAAAACAGTTTTTATTCGACTACAATTGTTTTGGCTTACCTCAATCTCCTCATGATATACATAATGCTCGAAATTTTCCCTATCTTTCCTCGTTCATAATTTGTTATCATATAGAATTAATCTTCTTCTAGCTAATTTTATGATTTCTATTTCTAGTCTAGTTATATTTGTTTCCGCGAATGCCATATAAAGAGCCCTGTCGAGAAGTGCTGGATAAATTAGGGGTACTATGAGTCTATGTCAAACATAATGAACTTTCTATCCGCCCCTTTGGGTAATTCCCCAAACCAATTGATAAATTCATCCGAACTCTAACCCTAACCCTAACCACAAGTCATGAGTTACCTTAGATTTAATGGTAAGTATGATCCTGTCAAAAATCCTAATTATTCCTATGTCCGATATACAAAGTGTAGATTAATCTAATACTAGGGTTATTATTGAAATCCTCTTTATGATCCTTTAACGTAAATCTGGGTCATTTAGGAGTATACATCGCTATGTTATTATCAATATTGATTTTTGAGCAAATTTCTAGAGCTGTTGGGTTAATATTATTGAGGTCATTTACATTAGCTATTCTGTAGTTCTCACTCTATACCTAAACGTATGAACCGTACCACAAACCCAATCATACACTTTACTATTAATGAAGCTATTATCCACATTATCTCTAAGAGAGTATCAAAGTTCTCATCAAATGAGTAATTATTCAATCAGAATAAAAAAATATTACAATGAAGCAATAGATCTGTCTGGGTATAGTGGTGGGATAAGCTATATGAAAGGGAGCTCGGAGGAACAAAAATGCGGACTGTACTAGAAATAGGAAAACATTCCACATAATATCATACAACATGGCTATTGGAAATTTACAATAATAGTAGAAATACAAATAATACGAGGGATAACATACCAAGCCCTAGAGGAACAATACACCCACCAAATACTAGGAAGAAAAACAGACGTAGACATTCAATTTGGTTCCAGCCTCCTTATGGATTAAACATCCTCACTAACATACCAAACAGTTCTACCGAATTATCGAGATAAATGTATCTAGGGATAGCGGATTAGGTAAAATTATAAATAAAAATACTGTCAAACTATATTTTTCAACATCGATAAACCTAGCCTCAAATATTGTAGGTTCAAATAATGCCTACACAAATAGGAATCTAGATAGAATTGCAGTCCAGGTCCAGGATAATAACCCCCGATGTAACTATAAAAATGAAAATTAGTGCCGTTTAGAAAGGGATGCTTAATCCCAGATGTAGTATATAAATGCAACGTCATAGAAAGAAATAGAATAAGATTATATATATTGGGTCGACAAGATGTAGTTTCAAGGACATATTTAAAAACCATGTACACTCATTTAAGGAACCTAGTTCTAAACTAGTGAAGACACCTACAACTTTGGCTTAATATGTTAGAGAACTATGTAGAAAAAACATTCAGTTCAGCCTAGAATGGTCTATGTTAAGTAAAGGAGGGAAGCACAAACCTAACAAATCTAAGAGATGCAATCTCTGCACTCTGGAATTTTACTATATATTTATGTCTAAGGACAATTTATTGAATAAGAGACAAAAGGTGGTTCAGAATTGTTTGCATAGAACCACCTATATTCTCTCTCATCACAGACCTGTAGAGATACCTGAGGTATACATTCCCCATCAACGTAAATTAGACAATTATTAACAGTATCGGGAACATTTAAGATAAGGTAGGTAAAATAAACTGAAAACCTAAGAGTATATAAGGAACAAGAATATCGGGGATTATGAGATACTAAATATGGATGAGATAATATACAGCATAAATATAATAATATATAATTAAAGTAACCCTATGTATAAGCAATCGACCGAAGCGTTTTGAGGGGGGATGGTTCGCAGGTAATTCTCTTTAATCTTTGATTCAATTTTATCACTTGATTGTAAGCTTATTCTAATCTCATAGGCATGATAGGTTATAGTAATAACTCAGAACAACGTACAGATTTTTTTTAGTGCGTAGTATGTCGGTTATGGTTGGAAGGGTTTATATGTAGGTACTTTTTTATTCATTGTATAGTATTTTTCTTTGGAAAAAATTAATGCACGACACTATGTTGGATAATGCCCCTGTGAGGCCGGACGCATGTTGAGTGGACGTATGTGTGGGAGATCGTTTGGTTTGGCTTGCACGATTTAGTGCAGGTGGACCCGTACAGTCGAGTGTTTTGACGAGACCTTTTAGGTCGCGGGTTCAAGTGAGTCAAGCTGTGACGAATGCACCTGCGCATAAGGGTTCTGTGACGTCACGAGTTCTTGTATCAGAAACTGAGTTTTGCGCTGGTTTTTAGAAGCACGCTGAACAGACGTATTTCTCTATGTAGTCCGCAAATGAAAAGGGGAATTTATTTCCCTAAGAGAATACAGGCGTGATTAAATTTCTTCCCCCCCCCTCCTCGAATGGCTAAGGATTTAATGAACCATAGATAACTAGGAATTAACTACGATAAAAGTAGTGAATTGATCTCTCTCTTCGTTCGTAAAACATATCTAAGACCGACAGAAACGTGATGCCTAAATAAAAGTAATCACATTTAGAAGAGAGAGAGAGAGAGAGAGAGATAGAGAGAGAGAGAGTATGCCTTGTTTTTCGCTGTGTATGAGAATCTTTGTTACAGCCCAATACAACGATGATGATACTGGACGCGCGGCGTGTGGCGATGATGGCGGCGATGTTACACAGCAGTCCCGAAACAAGGAGAGAACTCAACCACTGGACGACATCGAGACGACATCCCTCCACGACGAAGAAGAAAATGTACGAGTAGTTAAAGGACTATGTAATAATAAACATTTTAGTGATAAAAGTTTACCTCTTTCTCTGTAAGTCTGGCTAATTCACCAATATTATTGAAGTGCATGGTACAATTTTATACTTAAAAATATATATTAATATTATTAACTGTGCTTACCGGCATTGCGTTTATTTGCACATATTTAAAACTGATACAGAAAACGAAATAAAATTTCAGTGTTTAAGGTACATAACTCTTATTATCTTCTCCAATTTAAAATATGAGTTATCCTCTTTACATTATTTGAGTTATGCTTAGGAATAAAGACACCATTTACAAATGATGTGTCATGTGATCCTTTACAACATCGAAATTTCAAAGTTTTCAGATATTACTTCTTTCTACGACAGTTTTTTTTTATCTGAATGAAAATATGAATTTAACAGACGAAAGAATTTATCAGTATTACTATTTTGTAATAATAGCGAATTTTGCTGCTGATAGAAAAATAGCCTCTATCTATAATTGACATTTGAAAAGAAAAATGTCTTCCTTGCAAACAATATTCCGAGCAGGAATAATTGTAAAGCATCTATTGTTAAATTTAAGAAGGAATAGGTAAAATAAATACCTTTTGAAGCATTAAGATGCGATATCAATTTTTTTTTATAAAAAAGAAAAATAATAAATCGAAACCGAGGATGCCAGGTTTTGGCGAAATATCTGTATCACTTTAAACTAACAAAAAAATGCTAGATGCTTTATAAAAAAAAAAATGAACCTTAAACACTTATACAAATCACGTGCTGCATTCACGTTCTTCATATTTGATGATGGGAAACAACATCTTGCCCATTTGGCCCGGCTGTATAACAACAAGCCGGTAAAGAGATAAAAAATACAAATCCGATGACATCAGGATATATTACACACCGAGGATACCAGGTTTTGGCGAAATATCTGTATCGCTTTAAACTAACAAAAAAAATGCTAGTTTTAATAAAAAAAAGAAGAAAAAATCGGTTTCGATTTATTATTTTTCTTTTTTATAAAAAAAAATTGATATCGCATCTTAATGCTTCAAAAGGTATTTATTTTACATATTCCTTCTTATATATATATATATATATATATATATATATATATATATATATATATATATATATATATATATATATATAAGTTGAGATAAATAAAATTAAAACATTATTTATATCAGTTCCAAGAATTCAAACGCAACGAATTTTGGCGTACGATCGTTTCTATAACAATTTGGTAAATTTTATTTTGTATTATATTTTAGAAGATTCCAAAAAGTCTTTTTTCAGCGCCCCATTATAATATAATCACATCCAGAAGTCAAGGAAAAACCACATCATCTTTTAGCATTACTTGAAAAATACATATATCATCATGCAATTTCACAGTACTCAGAATATGAAATCGACAATAATACCAATAATTGTATTTAAACAAATTTAAAATATTTAAATCTAGAATAAACAAAATATAGATAAAAATAAAAATTTTAAAATCATAAATTAAAAATCAAAAGCAGTAATTTAAAAAATAGTAACATTGGAAAAAGGAAAGTGAAAGATAATCTGCATGTCAAAGTAAAGGAAATTCAA
>OY744540.1:245000-247500 GCA_963556195.1 Sepiola atlantica | reverse complement strand
ACAAGATGCATGGTTAGGCGTTAAAAAATATAGGTTGTTTATTTGTAATAAATTTTAAATCTTCAGATTAGAAGAAAAAGCCATGAAAAATATTATACACAGATAAATATCCCCAATTGACAATAACAATAAAATTATACTCATTATTTACTGTAAGAAATTTAAAACTCAATTTCCTCCCCAACTAAAAAAATACTTGAAAGAACCAATATTATTTATAAGTTTAAATGCCTTTTGGGAGAATGGTTTTACAAGCATTACCCTATCCCACCGCCTCACCATGCATCTTGGGAGGGGCAAGTATAGTATACGTTCGTTCCTCACGATACCATTCTCCTCTTTGTAAGTGTGTGTGTTGGGTACTGTTGTCATGATATCATACTCCCAGGCATTAACTCTTACTTTGGGGAGGGGGTGGTGGCTTTCATTCATCATGATATTATCATTTCAAACATAACCTCCACTCCCTGGGGTCACTGCATGTAGTTATTCATCATTCCTCTAAGCTTTTTAAATTACAAAAAAAAATAGCTTCATTTTTTTTTTTGAATCGTTATTAAGTTTTTATTTTTTCTTTAATAATAAAAGCGAAAAACATAAAGTAACTATTTTAAATTTCTCAGGAATATATAATTCAATTGACATTCCGCTTTTGGCGATTGTCAAGAATAATCAATAGAAAGAAAGGATGCGCAAATAAACGAATACTCAACAAATAACTGTTACCAAAGGCATAAAAGTTACTTTTCTACCTGTCTGCGTAATTTTTCTTTGTGTTTTAAAGTATTTTGAAGCGTTTATTTTTTTAAATTTCAATTAAAATGTTCCGTCAAATAAATTACGTTAGACTGAAAACTGACATTTGTTCACCGACCGTCTACAAAGTCTGAGGATTGTTTATGTATTTTTCTCCTTTTAAGTAGAAAAGTAAATTTTAAGACGTTTTGGACAGTTATTTGTTTACTTGAAAAACAAACTCAGGGACATCCGCTTACGCCATCTTAAAAATGGAATTGTAGCGTGATCGGATGTGGACGAATTATTAAAATGCAATCAAAACGCTTTAAAATAATTTGAAATACAAAAAATAGGTAGGAAGGTAGAAAAGTAACTTTATCGCAGAATTTGGTATATTCGGACTACTGCTCTCATCTTAGGTGTTTTTATTACAACGTTTCGGCCGATGTAACATCCGACCTTTTTCAGGTGTACCTTGTCGAACTCGGGAATCTTTCTGTTGAACTAGGAAATCTGAACAGAATTTCGAACGGAACCCTTTATTAAATCCACGGGGGTAGCATGCTCTAGTTCCATCTGCCATGACTGGGAAGAAGTCGTCAGTAATTCGCAATTTTTCGTATCGCCCAAGGCGCAGTGGATATAGTACTAAGTAAAATTCAGTTCTAAGTGACGGTTGAAGGATCAATCCTGCGGGCGAAAGAACTTTCAGAGCCATGCTCCACGATTACCACCAGGATCCGGAAATTTGCTCGTCGAGTCGTAATTCAAAAAATTACGAAACGAGAAAATTCCGTAGTCTTCAACCAGACTTTAACCAGACTTGTTACAATTCGCTACCTCCCAGATGGCATTAAGTCTGAGATAGGTATATTTGCTGACGACACCACACTCTAATTTCGCCATGTGGGAAAAACGGATGTACACATATCCGAGGCATTGACTGAATCCTTAGAAAGGGACCTCCAGTCTGTAGTGGAATGGGGTCATAAATGGATGCTATCATTTAATGCCACAAAGACAAAGCTCATTTCATTCAATAACGGCAAGAAACCTCTTCAACCACCAATTGTCATGGCTAATAACACCCTATCTGAGAGTTCAACGTTCAAACTCATCGGCTTATAATTCACAGGTAACATGAATTGAGACAAATACATTAAAGACATTGCCAAGGCTGCAGCAAAGAAAGTGGGCTCCCTCTACCGTGCTAGTCCCATGCATGGAGTATTGTTGTCACATCTGGGCTGGTGCATCATCCACTAGTCTCTGCCTCTTAGACAAGGTCCAAAAAAGAGTCGCCAACTTAATAGGTCATTCACTATCCACCAATCTCCAGTTCCTGTCCCATCGCCGCAATGTTGCATCATTGTGCCTGTTTTAAAAGTAATTCAATGGGTTGTGTCTCGATGAACTTGCTGCTCTAGTGCTCCGTCGACGTTAAGACCAACCCGACAATCAGCTAAGTCCCATCCATTCACTGTGAAGGTCTCCAGATGTTGTAGAGCCTTCTACTCCAATAGCTTCTTTTCTCATCTTGTCGGCTTCTGGAACTCCCTCCCTGCTCCCTTTTTCCCTAACTTTACCGACATGCAGAAATTGAAAACTAATGTAAACAGACATCTCGCTACACACCCTCCAAACTTAGGATAACCCCCCAAATTTACACCCTAAACCTCAGTAGCCGTTTAGGCTAGACTGTGGGAAAAATAAATTATATATATATATATATATATATATATATATATATATATATATATAA
>OY744540.1:225000-240000 GCA_963556195.1 Sepiola atlantica | reverse complement strand
GTCATGGAAAAAAATCTTCCCATTCCTCACAATGGTTACAGGTAACTGGCTTGAACTTACGACATGGCGCCGCTCGTATCAGTATCATATTTTGCCGGACATGAAGTCGTCGCTTCAAGGGAAACACGACGCTTTTATATTCGTGAGATAATGGGTTTCCTACGAACGGTTGATTCCCTTCATTTTTTTAGCATGTTTTTCTTTCTGATTTCTCGTTCTTTCATAGAAATAAGTGATTAGAGAAAAATATTGGTTGGTAGCTTTAAAACGAGAGTTGCATTTCGCCAGCGGCCATCTTGGCATACGATTAAGAGAAGCGAAAACTGCGCATGCACGATAAATATGAAAACGTAGAGCAATCGACACGGTCTTTCTTCTCGCACCGCATTATTTCAACAAATGCTTAATATATATATAGGCATATTATTTTTAATTATTTATACATAAATATTTTTTATGTATCCACAGACACGTGTTTCGTCTTATAATGACTTGCAGAAAAGAGACATTTAATCACAGATGAATCAAAATTACCAAATTTTTTCTAGCATAATTTTTCAACTTATTTCACATCTCCGTTCAACAAGTAATAAAGAAGGGTTTGTAAACAATTTACTTAATGTCCATGTGTATTAAAAGAGAAAGTGTTATATTGAAAGTCCAAACGTTAAGACGAAGAAAATGTTATTATTTGTCTATAATTCAGGACTAAGAAAATCGTATCACGAGTCCATAAGAAGAGAATTTTATTATAACTGAACGTACGCAGGTTGGTGTAAAAGGTTCGTGGGACGGGCAAAGTTCGTATTATTATGAGAAGTAAGTCCGTATTTCGAGATATCGCTATATTAAAAAAATATATCAACGTGCCGATGCCAATAGGAAGAGGGTAAAAGCGGGTTTCGTTTGCGCGTCAATAAGGAGTGTGTTAGTTATCCGGAGTGACGAGGGTTCGTTAGGCAACATGGCCTTCTCACCGGCTCACTGCTTGGAAAGCGCGAATGCTATTCTTGAAATAATATTCAGAAAAAGTGGCTGGCTTCCACGGATACTATTTTCTGATTGGCTAAATTCTGATATAGGGAATCAATCGAAATAGAATATTTGATTAATACGAAGAATTTAAGTCAAGCAAATAGCAAATGATTAAGGGATTGCCTTTCTTCATTGTTTTTGTTATAGCTTGAAATTCGAACCCAAGACACCACTGACTGTATATAGACCATACTTCTAAAAGCAATCCAATCAAACCAGAGAAATTTAATAAACACAACGATGAGTTACAGCGATCGGTAATTAATTGGGTTGTGTTATTTCTTTCCTACAATATCACCTTACAACAGAGGTATTCGTGGACAAGCATAAATATATATATATATATATATATATATATATATATATATATATATATATATATATATATATATATATATAAAAGGATAGCAAAGGAATTAGAAAAGCGACGGAGTCAGATCTTTTTCAGGCTCAATGCAAGGTATATTCCGCGAAAAAGCAATTTATTAAATTAATTTTTTCCTTAAGCAAGGGTTTTCAAATTGCTGGGATAGATAAGTTGGCGAAGAGCCAAGATTTAAAATCTGAAAAAGTAAAACAAAGATTGTGGGGAAAAAAACAAGGCAAAAAGCTACCCGAATGCAAGCAAGTGTCCGATTGTAAAAAAATTCGGTGTAAAAAAGTCCAGCGGAGAAAGAGGTGTGTAGGTAGGCCGTTAAAAGGCACGAGAAATAAATTGAGAGGTTTCAAAGTTAAACTCCAGAAACCAACATCTTCAGGTGCGGCCAAAATAGATACAATCCAGAGGGTAAATACTTTTTATATATATATATATATATATATATATATATAAATTTTCAATTATTATATATATATTATATAACTTAGAATAATACGAAGATTTGGAATTTGGAATATTTCATAATTTATACTTATATAATAAAATCGGTGTGTTTGTCTCCTTTTGATGATTTTTGTCTCCTTGTGATATAATTAAAGTTATAGTCTTTTCTTGAAACACACATATATATATATATATATATATATCACTTTTAATTATTTATTTTAACATAAATATTTTATGTCCGCAAACATGTGTTTTGTTTTCTAAAGACTCATCAGTGTGGCTTCATACGGCCGACACACTAACATTATAACTCGAACCTCGTACCTCAATTACAACTGACTGTTAACATATAACCCCTAGATACCTCGGCCAGCAAGACAACTAATGGAAAAGAACTATATCATAGTTATTTTATGATAATTAAGTTTCCAAGTGAGAGAATCTTGCATATTTTTTTTAAAAGAAACCTTATCTTTTTACATCAGTGAATTTTCTGCTAAAAAAGCGAATATATTATTTTACGTGCATATTTTTATATCCACAGACCCGGTTTTCATCTTATAAAGACTCATCAGTGTGGCCTGTAAAATGTTTTTAAAAGCAACCAGCCACGTTTTTCCCCATTACACCACGTGTTCCAGATCGGAAGATAAGTATTCAGAAAAATCTTGATCATTAATGCTCTTCGAAGTGTTGCCATAGATGGTTGTGTCATCGAACAAATGTCGACGAATGATCTTTGAATGTCGTTTGGGAGATCATTGATAAGTATCAGGAAGAGGGTTGGGCTCAGAATGGATCCATGAGGCACGCCGGCATTGATACCATGTGCCTCAGACTTTCCTCCGCCTCAGAATGCCGGTCGCATTAGCGACCGCTACACAATCTACCAATTAACCAGATACAGTTGTCTCAGTGAAGGTAATCCTCCCAGACATTACATCGATTTTTATTTTTATTCTTATGACCTCCGATCCTGCCCCCCAAAAGTAAACAAATGTCTGTTGGATGGGTTTATTTCAAGTCACCCAGGGCGCGCTCATTCGTGAGGGAATGCGGACAGGTCAAAACAAGTTATATTTGCACCCAGTCCAGAAGTGTTCGCATTTAGGAGAGAGCTGTGTTCTCCGTAGTAAACTTACCTTATGCCTAGTGTTGCCTTTATGCGAAACAGGTAAATAAATTCACCAAGTACATCACAGATATTTCGTCTAGCTGAATGCATATCTATAAGGTGCAGTCTACTACCCATTT
The DNA here is from genome assembly GCA_963556195.1 of Sepiola atlantica. Lineage (NCBI taxonomy): Eukaryota > Metazoa > Mollusca > Cephalopoda > Sepiida > Sepiolidae > Sepiola > Sepiola atlantica. The sequence goes on along the minus strand of OY744540.1, from coordinate 236,885 downwards.
CAGTGAACTATCTTTAATGTTTTGGCACTTCTCATCTTTCTGTTGCTTTTCACAGGACATAGTAAGAGTTTTCAACCACAGATATAAACACAATGTTATTTAGCCGATAAAGGTCTTTGAAGCCTTTATTAATATCTAGTCTGTCTCATAAGAATACATTATTTGGAATATATATATATATATATATATATATATATATATATATATATATATATATATATATATATATATATATATATATATATATATGTATATATACATATGTATATATATATATTGCAGTGTTTGCTTCCCCATAATGGAAGCATTGTTTATACGCATTAATAAACCAAACATCAACCATTCCCGTTATGAAGGGGGTAAAGGTGTATTGAAGTACTGTTGAAATAATTTAAAAGAGCGCCCTCTTGATAGATTCACCAATTTATTTCATTTTGCAACCGCCTGACGACGACCGATGTCGGTCGAAAACGTTCGCACAAAATACGGAGATTATTTTTACACTCCTTGGATTATGACATCAAATCCGTCGTACGAAGACTAGAAAAAACGGATCAAAAGTTGAATAAGCAGAAGTTGGCACTCCTGTTTAATCAAACATGTATAAGGAAGGGAATGCTGCCCAATTATACAAATTTTAATATATATATATATATATATATATATATTTATATATATATATATATATATATATATATATATATGTGTGTGTGTGTGTGTGTGTTTGTGTGTGTGCGCGTGATTGCGTATTAATATATCCACGTATATTTATATTTGCAGTAATATACATATGGGTCCATTTAAATGAATAAATGTGTTAGTATATGCATATATAGATGTGTATATGTTTGTGTAAGCATGTGCTATACCTCGACTAATCTGATGAAGACAAAAATGAAGCCATTTGATTACTCAATGTTTTGTTTGTTTGTTTTTTTTCGCGCGAATGTCCAGCCGATAAGCAATGGCCGAAGTTAGGCATCATTTCCACGTTCATAATTTCTTTAAGTTATCTGGTTACTTATAAAGGCGCCGAGAAAACCCTGTAGAAGTGTTAACGATTTGTAGATGCGTCCACACAACTTCATAAGAGGCTCTGTCCGTCGGGATGGCTTCTTTTTTTACTATTGGGTCATAACTTATCGAGGCCAAGAGCTACTCGGTGATAAGGGTTAATGAGATCGAACGATTGTTACTTGAATGATGAAGAACACTATGGGAGTACTAAAATTAATCAAGGCATGGAATTAAGTTTTATTACTCATGAGGACGGTGTATGACAAGTATTTCTTGACATTGGATTTGAAGACGACTATATTGTCGTCTGCAGGGAAGCAGTCCTGAGGTAATGTGTTCCACAGACAAGAATCCCTTGCCAAGAAGCTATGTCTATCGAAATTCCGCCTGGTACTGTCCGGTCGTGTCGACCCTCGTTGACAATCTTCTTTGTCAAACGCCGTGCCATTGACGCACTCGGCCTATCTCTCCGACCCAAACTTCTGTTGACAAACAGTCCCCTAAATATATTTACTCTTGACCGGAAATCCTAAATATCCTATCTTCCTCTCAGTCACCCCAGCCGACCACCGAAACTGGTCACATCCGTTTTTCTCTCAGTTTATCGCCTTTTGGACACCCAACTAACTTTTAGAACGTCATCCCGTCTTGGGAGTTCAATGGATTGGCAGGCCTCCCTGTCACCGTCCACTCATCTCACGTTTTTATCATTTTGAGGCGGTCGTGGATGCTTGTGAGGGAAGGAGTCTATAGTATCACAGATAATGGTGAATGAGATTGTCAGTTGGATAAAGAACAATACTATGAGATGAATAGAATGAATGAACGAAATTCATTTTATTAAAAGGAATTTTTTAACATTAAACTTGAAGACGACCATGTTCTAGTATGCAGTGAATCAATCCTGTGGTATGTGTTAAACAGATGGGAATGAGATTGTGTGTTGTTTAGTTATGGGATTGTGGAGGGGCTTTTAAAAATTAAGGAGTACAGTAAATAGATTTTAGTTCACTAATTTTATATTATCCCCTAAAGGAAAATACTACCGCTAAATCCCACCCCTACACTGTAGAGGTATTTAAATACTGGAAGATTATCCACCTAGATTGCCTTGGGCCGCTTACTTTTGGAATTCCCTCTCTGCTCCTCGTTTTCTCAACAGTACAATCATGCCAAAATGTAAATGTAATGTGAACAAATATCTTGCTGCCTAACTTCCCGTCAATATTTCCCAGCTATAAATCTGGCTTTATCACAGTAGCTCCTAACGCCTTAGTGGCAATAAAAGATTGTTTTTGTTTTAATAATAATACCATGCAATTTACACGACTTCATGATAAACAAATGTTGTCGGGTTAATATGACCAGGGGGGTAGTTTTCCAACAACTGCACAACTGATAAAAGCATAGAGTAAAAAAGGAAAACAAGTCAATGGTAATGTCCAAGTTGTTTAGGTAGCTGAAAATAGTGGAGATTACAATGGAGGAAAGTTGGTGTTAATCCGTTCACTTTTTGTGTGCTTCGTGGTTTAAACAACACACCTGCTTGCAAATGACAAAAGACACAAGGGAATTAACACACAACAATGGACAGTGTTTTACTACATCTTCATTGTTTAACAAAGAATATTTTTCTTTGGACGTCACTGAAAATTAATTCACTTACTTATCTCTCTATATATAAAGTTAGGTATATATATATATATATATATATATATATATATATATATATATATATATATATATATATATATTAACATGATTCACCCCAAACAAGGCAGGCCGCCACTGTAAACGTAAGGGGCTACTGAGAAAAAGGAAAAGGGGAGAAGGATTGGTGGTTCAGCTTAAATTGGGATCTGAGCAGCGAGATGTCTGTTTACATTAGTTTTAAATTTCTGCATGTCAGTACTGTCGGGGAACCAGGGGGCAGGGAGGGAGTTCCAGAGACCAGCATCACGAGGAAAGTAGCTATTTGAGTAGAATGCTCTCCGGCATCTGGGGACCTCCACAATGAATGAATGAGATTTAGTAGAAGAGTAGCCAACTCATCGGAGCATAATCCATTGAAGTATTTGTAAAACAAACATAAGGATGCTACATTGCGGCGATGGGACAGGGGCTGGAGCTTAGCTGACAGTGAGGGACCTATTAGGTTGACGACTCTTTTTTGGACTTTGTCAAGGAGGGAGAGACTAGTAGATGATGCCCCAGCCCAGATGTGGCAACAATACTCCATACATGGGCGAATGGTGGCTTTGTAGAGATACAGGATAATGTCAGGTGTAAGGAGTCCACTAGCACGGTAGAGGGAGCCAACCTTCTTTGCGGCAGCCTTGGCAATGTCTTCAATGTATGTGTTCCAATTCATGTTACATGTGAAGGTTAGGTCAAGGAGTTTGAATGATGAACTCTCAGGTAGAGTGCTATTTGCCATGACAATCGGTGGTCGGAGAGGCTTCTTGTCGTTGTTATATATATATATATATATATATATATATATATATATATATATATATATATATAGTATGCAATGAAAATATATATGGCAATCAAGCTACACAGAGGCTTTCGTGTTTCATCCCCGGGGGGGGGGGGGGGAATCGTCAGGCTAAATGCATGGAGTTATTTTTGTCATGTGTTTTTAACCAATCAGATTCTTTGTTGTTCCCTCAGCCAATCGTTAGTCTCTCGCTGCTCCATCGTTATTTTCATGGTAGGTACTCTACTGAGCTCCAATCTATGGTTCCCACTTGTCAAACCTTCAAAATAAGTACACTAACCCTAACCCTAACCTTAACCCTAACCCTAACCCCTAACCTTCACAGCAATACCCGTCAAGCTACCACAACCGCAAATAATTTTCCTTTCTTCCTCTATGTATATAGAACCAAACGGGACTTCCATGAACGGAGCTTCTTTCCAAGAATTTCCTACCTGTGGAACACAATACTACGAGAGTGCTTCCCTGCTGACTGCGACATAGTCGTTTTCAAGTTCAATATCAGCAATATATATATATATATATATATATATATATATATATATACACTGGTGAGTTGCCGCTTACCGAGAACCAAAGGCCACTCGAGGATAAGGGTCAATGAGATTGTCAATTGGATCTATAACAATACTATGAGCGGGTTGTAAACAATGGATGAAAATAGCAGGACTTGATTACTTGAGAGGACGGCTTAACAAATTCTTCTGTGAGAGAGATGTAAAGAGAAGAAGAAAACATCCCCAACTAGGTTGCGAAGTCGGTTTTGCACCCTGTTGCGGTAATAAAGAGTGCTCTGAACGGCACCATCCCATGTTACTAATAGTGTTGGGACGATTAATTGGAATCGGGTATCGAAAAAATTGGAACTTTTGGGAAGTATTGGAATCGGTTTTGAAATCGGAAAAATTGATGCCTATTTTCCGATAATAAAAACGATTCTCTTAATTGCATTTTCGTTTGTTTGTTTATAAAACTACAATGCATATATCATCCCCCCCCCCCACACAATTGTATTTTTACGTTTGAGAAAAATATATGCACATAATTACATTGGTTTTTACGGTAATCCGAAAATTTTAAAAAACAAAAAACAAAAAAAAAAACAATTCTATAGTTAAATATTTAGAGATTTTAAAAGAATCGGAATCGGTAATTGTATCGGAATAGGAAAAAATATTGGAATCGTCCCATCACTAGTTATTACTATTACTACTATAATCAATACACTCTTTTGTTTCACTATAAGTCGTGAATAGCTTTGTTTTTATGAGGCATACACACATTTATACTAGCGAACTTTTGACTTGATGTCTCACATAAACCCTCATCCTCGAGTGTCTTCGGCCTCCCTGTATAAGAGTTTGTCAGGACAACCTGACATGAGGACTCTTCACCCTACAAGTAAACCCTGATCAAAAAATTAAAAATAACATAGTATTCTAAGCACACATAAAATCCCCTCAACACGGTTATACACTTGCTCATACGAGGAATAGTGCACCTTCTCCTAGTAATGTTACCTCAAGTAACAGTACTTAGCCGGATACTCCACCAGACTAGATGAATTATTGTCCTGGAATCCGGTAAGACCAAGAGACGACAAGAAAGATATACTATTACATAGTTAACTGGTCAATTGAGGATGAAAAAAAAACTAATATTTTTAACGTCTTTACTAATTAAACGTTTTGACAGATAAAGGAGGACTTTAATGGAATATTCGAATATCTGTGTATCGGGTATCTTTTACAATAATCCGCAGAGTCGCGGACGGGGTCCAAAAAACGAACGAGAACGGGGTAAAAAAAAATATATACAAGTGAATGTGACCTACGTCGAGAATATATATATTTACTACTAACCTATCACATTTGTTTGTATTTTTACGTAGTATGAATGGGTTTTTATCAGATGTAAAAAAAAATTCTTGTTCTTTTGGGGCACCGATTTTTACTAAAACAAGATGGCGCCGACGAGCCTATTTTCCTGCCTCGCTTACGAACACCCCACGTGTTCGTGTGACAAAAATACTGATTTCTAATAAATAGCAGTTGAAACGGCTTAAAAATACAAACAAATATCACAGATAAGTTGGAAAATAACTTTTATCGGCTACAGTTACTTTTATTTGTTGTATATTTGTTTTTTGAGCGTTTTCACTCTGCGGATTATTATAAAAGATACCCCTGTGTATCTTATATAGAGATCAAATGTTAGCCTAAGAAAGGGGCCCCTTTGATTTCTGAGAACTTCGACTGAAGTAAAATGAAACAAAAAAAAACTGAAATAGCGGGTGAATGTCAGGCATCCGGTAGGATGCCCCATTCCCAGCAAAAAAAAACAATTAAGAAAAAACACAATGCAACACTCTTAGAAAGCATCTCACTATTACTGACATGTGCCAGCATCAGTTCTAAGTATTTTGCGCTCATCAATCACTGTAAGTTTATAACGATGAAATTTGTTTACGTTTTACTCCCCCCCCCCTCTTGCTACGATACGCATAATATATCATTTTATATCGTGTGCCTGTGTGGGTTTCTAAACTAAAAATACACATTGACTTCAGTCTTAATTTACTTTTAATCGATTGTCGAAACTAAAAATAAAAAAGGGGAAAACTAAAACGGAATTTTAAAAAAAATGATGCAACTTTTCAAAAAAAATTTTTTTTGGATATGACTAATTGACTGTCATCTAATGAAACGCGACAGCGTCCCAAATTCTATTTCAAGTTTATTAAAATCACAACTCCCGCTAGAACATATATATATATATATATATATACAGGGCCGGCGGGACAGTTATAAAAGTGTGTGTGTGTGGGGGGGGGGGGGGCTCTCCTAAAAAGTGGGAGGCCCGGCCCACATTGCGCCCAGAATGCCAACTATGGGAATAAATTCAATATCTTGACTAAAACTGATCATCCGATAGTGGTTGAGAGCTCGTTAGAAGCGGAATGGAATTCTCGTGGTGATAGAAAAAGAAAAATTCAAAATATTTCACTTTTTTGGCGTCTGGGCTCAAATGACCGTATTTAGGCATATTGGGGACATATTTTGGTTTAAAATGATCGTCTGGTAGTGGTTGATAGCTCGTTAGAAGCGGAATGGAATACTCTTGGTGATAGATGAAGAAACATTTTTAAAAATTCAATTTGTTGGCGTCTTGGCCCAAACTAGCATATTAGGGCATTTTGGCCCAAAAATACCTTTTCTGACATAATTTAGACATGAAATGATCTTCTGATAGTGGCTGAGATCTTGTTGGAAGAAATTCAATTTTGGGGTGCCTGTGCCCAAATGACCATATTTGGTCATTTTGGGCCAAATATACCTTTTTGGATTAGTCTAGACATAAAATGGTTTTCTAACACTGCTTGATGGTTCAATTGAAACATATCAGCAAGTCGCTTCTAGTATAAATGGCAAAATTCAGGGATCAATTGGTTTATCAAATATAGAGTATACATAAAGTTAAAAGTATTAACTGACAAGGTGCATATAAAAGTACAAAAGTAAAAAGTATAAAAGTATAAATGTATGTATTGGAATTTGAATAGATCGTTGGAAGGCAGACTTGCATTGTTTCTCTGTTCTTCACTTCAAATTGCATTCATTGATTGGACTTTGCTCAAAAGATACTGTATCGATTGTTCTGTGAACAGAAGAACTGGAGGGAGGATGGAATGAATAACTTTAGATATTATGCGGATCCTCAACAATGTGAAAAAAGAATGTATCGATGCAATCCGAAAAATCACCAGTATGTTAATGGATGCACCATGTGCGAGTGGAGGAAATAATGGTCCGCTTTCGCTTTTACGGATGTTCTCTCATCCATAACAGCGTCGATCACGAAAATTTTGAAACGTTCATGAGTAACACCAACATCATCCTGATATTCACCCAGTCTTTCACAAACAAATGTGTGCATGTGGAAGCATTGAAAACCTTGGGCATCGAGATAATGCTTCATCTCAGAATTGCCTTCGTCGATGAGAAGGCTAAACCATGGATTATGATAATCCCGAGCTACCACAAATGTGTGCCCATAGTTCAAGTGGAATAACGGTAACTCGATAGCAAAATGGATTCCTAAGTGGTCCAGCTGCATTGTCTCAGCAACTGTCCATCATTCATGATATACTTCGACGAATGTTAATAATGTCTCACGCTTCACGACGCCCCGACCTCACTGTAATATTTGTGATGAAACTGGACACACAGCAAGGTCAATCAGACATACCAAGTCGACTGCTTCAACTATGGATAAGCTCAAATAGATTCATTGTATTCGATCAAGAAATTGTAGCCGCCATGTTGAATGATTAAATGTTGCAGGAACTGTGTTCGTTAATTTCAATCGCTAAATTCCGGAATGAATATAAATATAGAAGTCATAGGTAGAAATAGAAATAACGTAATATGATATTCGCGGAAAATCATCGGAGTGAACGGGAGCGGTCATTAATTCTTTGCGTATTGCTTTATATTATGTAGTAAATTAATACCAGGCAAATAATAAATAAGAACGGAGTCTTTTGGGAAAATTAAACCGTGTTTATTAGTTACCGGTGTCGATGAGTGGAGTGACAGTACAGCATTGTTAGAGAAAAGTTTGCTACCACCTATATGGAGTTAGTTTGGCGGAGAGTCGTAGATGGTGGGCCAAATGTAGTGTTTGTTGGTGAAAAATAATGAAAATTTACTATAACATGCTCGAGTGAATAAGCGTAATGAATTGGTGATGGATGGGGGTATTTTCCTATTAAGCAAAGATGTACAGGGGGGAAATTAGGAGTTTTTATACAAAATATTCTTCTTTTCTTTTTTATATATATATAAAAAAAAAAGAAAAGAAGAAGATTTTGTATAAAAACTCATAATTCTGTTATTCCGGTTGATTGTCTGCCGCTGTCTTCAAAAAAGGAAAGCAAATAAATTGTGATTCACAACTAAACTAAAGAAATGCCAAAATCACTTTAATTCAAGTTTCACGTGTTTTGCTTCGGGGTGTCGATTTTTTGGAGAAGAAAATGAAAGTCCATTAATATACCTATAGAATAGGGACTTTTAACAAAAACTCACCCATTTCACTTGGTTTTCGCCAAATTTTAGATAAAATTGATTGTTGGTCTTATATTGTAATGATGACAATATAAGACCAACAATCAATTAATAGATATGCTAATTAGATAAAATTAAACACATGCATATCAACTTAATTATTGATGACCGTAAAGTGGGGGGGGCCAAGTCAAAAAGTGAGGGGGCTTGGGCCCCCCTGCCCCCCTCGGTGCCGCTGTCCATGATATATATATATATATATATATATATATATATATATATATATATATATAGGAGTAAGGCACAAGTCCAATTTTATCTTACTCCCACAAGTAAGATGTGACGCAAGGTCGGGTCGGGAAAGTGGGGTTTGAAAAGCCAGCGCCCGAGAGGTGAGCACTCTGGCTATTAAAAATTGCCTGGGCAGCCCCGTCGGCATTCCCCGGTAGGGGCGCCTCAGACAGTAAGCAATAAACTCCTCCCCAAAGAGGGGAAGCGAAGCCTGGGAGGGTGGACCTCCTAGAACTGCACAGGACAGACCCATAGACAGGCGTAAATCAAGCTCCGAAGGCCAAGACAATACCAGTCTATGGGGTGCAATATCTATCGGAACAGATACTACACTTTGATCTTAGCCAAAAGACCAATTGAATATAAGAGACAACTCATGTCTAGATATCCTTTGGTAGATCCTTTCAATAGTCCGAATCAGGATCTTAGTTTCGGAGGGGAATTAGCTGATGAATTTGCCATAGTTTATTTAGATTTGTCACCCAAGTACTTTCAGACCTATCCGAATCCATCTTCAGTGGAATGAGGTTGATCAGACCATGTGTGAGTATGTATTTACTCCTCTCCAGGAGTTAGGCACAAGACCAGTTTTTATCTTACTCCCACAAGTAAAATGTTACCCAAGGTCAGGTCGGGAAAGTGGGGTTTAAAAATTGCCCGTCGGCCCCGTCGGCATTCCCCGGTAGGGGCGCCTCAGGCAGTAAGCAATAAACTTTCTCCTCCCCAAAGAGGGGAGGACAAAACCTGGGAAGATTGACCTCCCAGAACTGCACAGGACAGACCCCTGACCGGCGTAAATCAAGACCCGAAGGCCAAGAAAACACCAGTATGGGGTGCAGTATCGATCGGAACAGATACTACACTTTGATCTTAGCCAAAACATGAATTATGTACTAAGTACGAAACTATAGTTAGAACTATAGATATTTTAGTATATTATTACTGATATTAAAGTTAATTCTATTAATTAGGGTTTGTTTGTGTTTTTATATATAGGGCTTCTAATATATGGAGTTTTTGTTTGTTAGTACAATATTCTAAGATTTTGGTATTTTCTACTAAAAGTTTTCTGAATTCCTAATTAGGGCAGGAATGGTCGTAAGTTATGTGTTGGGCAATGGCGCTAGTATATACATATATATATATATATATATATATATATATATATACACAGAAAAGAGGGTAGTGCAGTATTAGTACAGTTCCAACAAGAGAAAAGTATATGTAAAGGAGCAAGGCTACCAACATTTGTGAAAAGATTTTTTCAACATTTATTTATTATTTTGTTATTTTATCATTTTATCATTTTATATAACACGTTTCAAGCGGTGGTCCGCTATCATCAGATATGTAAATCCAATAACACATTTCCTCAAATGAAACAACACTCTTTCAAATCGAAAGACATTGCTTCAAATGGATATACATATCTGATGATAGCGGACCACCGTTTGAAACGCGTTATAATAAAATGATAAAATGATAAAATAACAAAATAATATATATATATATATATATATATATATATATATATATATATATGGTTTAAGCAGAATATTCGAGATAGAGCAATTATAAAGATAGATGAAAGAAGAGGGATAAACATGTACGAATGACAAATTTATTTCAACTTCGATTGTTCAATGCAAGGTGTACTCGTTAAAAATAAAAAAAATGTTTTGTTATTATTTATTATAATTAATTTATTTATTTATTATTTATGTATTATTCTTTCCTTAAGCCAAGGCTTTTCAAAGATTAAAATCAGAGGAATTACATAGATAAGTTGGCAGTGGAAAAGCCAAAATTTGAAATTTGAAAAAATATTAAGTAATGGAGAGTGAGAAAGTACGTGTAAAAAGATATAGGGTATGTCTAGTTGGTAAATGTCCGTTGATGAGGTGTACAGTGAAAGGAGATTTACAGATTTAAAGAAGGGTTTGCGTGAAGGCTGCATAGAAAAAGTTCAAGACTGATATAAATCCAATAGAGATGTGTTTAGTTTAATCGTAGATGGAACAAACACCCTTCTTTTCCATCTGTAGATCTCTTTTCACTGGACACCTCATCAACGGACATTTACCAACTGGACAGACCCCAAATCTTTTTACACGCACTTTCTCACTCTCTATTACTTTATATATTTTTTTACATTTTGAATTTTGGCTTTTCCACTGCCAACCGATCTTTATATATATATATATATATATATATATATATATATATATGGGAAATGAAAAAGGAAGTTTTTATGTGTTCATCAACGTTTCGTCTTTATTTGTAAGACTTCTTCAGGATGATAATATAAAGAAAAATGTCATGCAAGTACGTGGACATATAGGGTTGACATGGTTGGTTGAAGGGAGGAGATAGTAGCCACTACTGGAAAACAGTAGGGACCGACGTCCGGACATGGTGAAGTCAGTTGCGAGGAATGAAAATAAATGTTGAAGAAACTGAGTGTAAAAAGTGGAAGGGTGGGGGTGAGCAAGGATACTGTGGATTGTTGTAAGTGAAAAAGGTGAGGGTTGGGGTTAGCGGGAGTAATGTGGATGGCAGTGAGTGAAGGAGTGGAGGGGTGGGGAAAGAGGAGGGTGGAATGTTTGACCAGGAAGGTTAGGGGTCATGGTGAATGAAGATGTGTGTGGGGAGGTGTAGGCAGAGGAATGGAAGATGGGTAGAAAAGGAGGGGGAGGCTCTGTGATTTTGGTGGATAGGTAAGCGTCACGGTTTTAGAGAGGATTTGAAAAAATGAGGGGATTTAAGATTGGGAGGTGTGGAAGGGTGAGAGTGCGAGAGAAGTGATTGAAAGGGGAATGGGGAGGTGGAGAGGGGAGATTTGTTGTGATAGGTGTGAAATATTTGAAATATTTTGAAAAGTGAGAATGTTTGACCGGCTTGATATGTAAAGAATGTGAGGGAAAGAGTATGTTAGAAAAGTTAAGATTTGTGGAGAACGAAGATGTCTGTGTGTGTGGGGGGGTATGCGGAGATAAGTGGGTGAG
>OY744540.1:207500-215000 GCA_963556195.1 Sepiola atlantica | reverse complement strand
AAATTCACCTCAAATCCATTGCTCGTTTTTTGTTAAATCTGTGTCAGTGTTCGTTATTCATATTTGTAAATCTTTCGTTTTATTTATTTTTAAATCTAATTTGATTTATTTTTAAATTTAATTTCATTCATTTTTAAATTTAACTTTATTCATTTTAAAATTAAATTTTATTTATTTTTAAATTAAATTTAATTCATTTTCAAATTTAATTTTATTCATTTTTGAATTTCATTTGATTTATTTTTAAATTTAATGTTATTCTCTTTTAAATTTAACTTTATTTATTTTTACATTTATTTTTATTCATTTTTAAGTTAAATTTCATTTATATTTAAAATTAAATTTTATTCATTTTTAAATTTAATTCGATTTATTTTTAAATTTCATTCCATATATTTCCATATTTAATTTAATTTATTTTTAGATGTAATTTGATTTCTTTTCCTATGTAATTTTATTTATTTTCAAATTTAGTTTTATTTATTTTTTGATTTAATTTAATTTATTTACGTCCGTTTAAGCGTTCGATATTTTTTTTAATTCCATTTTTTTAAGTGTTGGGCGGACATCACCGTCTTTGCTTACCGGACGATATCATTTTGTTTTAATGTGTGTAAAAGGTGATAACTTACGTACAAAAATGAATGCGTTAGCGTATTATTATTATTATTATAATTATTATTATAATTATTATTATTATTATTATTATTATTATTATTATTATTATTATTATTATTATTATTGTTGTTGTTGTTGTTGTTGTTGTTGTCGTTGTTGTCGTTGTTGTCGTCGTGGTCGTCGTGGTCGTGGTCGTGGTCGTGGTCGTCGTCGTCGTCGTCGTCGTCGTCGTCGTCGTCGTCCCGTTTAGGGGTACCAACAATGAAATAAAAGAACAACAGGTTTAGAGATAATAATAATGAATTGTATTGAACAGAGAAATTATACACAAGTCAGTGTTGGCAGTGCTAGTGCCTAAATGTGCCTCAATATTTATTTGCGTAAACTTGTACACAAAATGTGGCACAAGGCCAAAAAGGGGTGGGGAAAGGATCGGTCATCTCTAACTTAAAAAACTCAACTTAGCTAGTTTCAATCATGACATTCATTTACCATTATACCGCATTCATACTATACATCCATCGCTACTCACCATAAGAATTCATACCATGAAATCCTACTTAAAACCCATATGAGAAATATGCAACGGGGGGGGGGGACTAAAAATTAAAAATATGATATATACAATGTAAAAGAAATAAAGATTAGTAAAAGCCCCCCCCCCCCCGTTATTGAAATGTGGCAGAGATGCCGATTTGCCGGTCGAAATCGAAAACTCGAAAAAAGGTGGTTGATGCAGGCCCCAACGTTTTATTCTGACCACCTCCATCGAAAATATCGAAGGGTGACCTGCATCTCCGGCAAATCTGGCACTCAGTCACCTAATTGGAGAGGGAAGGGGAGTGGGGCAGAAAATAAAAAGGGGAGTGGGATGAGGACAAAATAAAAGGGGACATGGAATCAATTATACACTAGCTAAATTGTTGAACTAAAACATCAACAGAAAATTAAACAGAAACTAACTTAAAATAAGTCTAAATCTAACTTAAAATTAAAGCATAGTTCGTTTCCTGAACCCAATATTCTCTGCCTAAGGCACGTCCAGATACCACTCTAATCTAGCGCCAGCCACTCTACACAGTTGTGCTCCAGTCACCCATCTTTCACACAAATCTGCCGAAGAGAGTTTAACCCTCTCGGCCCTAATGCGAGCCTTCAGGTAATATTTGAAAATCGCAATAAGGTCGAGAGAAGTGAAGGTCTCAGCTCTGTAGACTGTCTTGCACCTAGTCTTCCAAATCGTAACTCTCATACTCGCTACTAAGCTCAAAAACGTAAACCGTTTTTGCCTATCGGTTGTCGGAGCCCAGTTGCTGCATACATTAATTAAGGGTTCCAGGTCAAAAGACGATACGTTAAGAATACGAACCATGTAGCCTGCAACAAGCTTAATCAGCGACACGACGATGCGGCAAAAAACGAAGACGTGACTTATGGTCTCGTCCTCATCGCCGCATCTGACACAAGTCGGAGAATTACTTAAGCGTGCTGAATGAAGCCTCTTACCTACCCAGAGTGCATTCCTAATCGTCAGCCAGGTCAGTGATGCCTCGTCATTGTCAAGGCATCTTGACCCAGGCGCCCAAGGCCAGATTGAGCGGAGCTCCCCCCTTGTCAAAGCGAGCCCCTCAGGCCTATCATTTCGGACAGTCCCCCTCACCATTACCCGATATAATGCCTTTCGAGACAACAGCAGGGTGTCAGAGAGGCTTTCTGTCACCCTTGAAAGGAACTTCAACGCATGTCTACATTCGCGATAGAAGGAGCACTCGTTTCGGGGTAACCTGTGTGCCTCCCCCTCATCCAAGTGCACACTTCTCAAAGCTGGAAAGGCTTTCTTGGTGTCTTCCTTCCAAAAGACACCGTTATCCTCAGATTGTGTACTCATTCGGTCTAGATAAAACAGCCTAAGAGTGTGGCATCGAATTTCGATGCTAGGCATACCCAGACCGCCCTCAGAAGGATGAAGGTAACAAATCTCGCGACGGACCATAGGGGCTTTTACCAAGCCACAAAAACTTGAACAGAGCCCGCTGCATCTCCAGCAGTGTATCCGACGGGAGTGGGAGCACTGAAAGACGATATAGGATAATCGGATAAATGTGAGAAGTACACACCTCCGCTTTCCCCTTTAACGAAAGATTTCTGCGGGACCACAGACCAGCTGCTGCCCTAATCGCTTTCAGGACTCCCGACCAATTTTTCTCCAGCTGGAGATCAGGATCAAACCAGACGCCGAGTAGCTTGCAAGGCCCATCTGTCCAGCCAAAGGGTCCCTGCAAGGAAACGCCCTTCCAAGCACCAATTCGCAAGCCAATAGACTTATCGCAGTTGATTTTGGCCCCTGTCACCGTTTCATACATTCTGATTTCTCTGTCGACGACACTAATCTCGGCATTGCTCGTTACAAGCACTGTCAAGTCGTCGGCATAGGTGGAGTACTTCAACATGGTGCAAGAACCTGCCAAAGTAATTCCACGCAGGACCGGATTCACCCTTAGCCTGTTAAGGAAAGGTTCCAAAACAAGCACATAAAGCATCGGTGAAAGAGGGCACCCCTGACGAAGACATCTGGACAATCTGAAGGCACCAGACCTCATGCCATTCACTTCAACCCTAACACCGGGTTTCGCATACAAGAGGCGAATCCAGGAGCGGAATTGCGAGCCAAAACCGGCCGCAGACAAAACAGCCTCCAAGTACCGATGGTCCACCCTATCGAATGCTTTGGACTGATCTAAATTGATCAGCGCGGCTTCAGTGTCGACTTTATCTATGATCAAACGTATCGAGTGCAAGTTATCCTGAATGGTCCGGCCCTTCACAGAACAGGTCTGTTCAGGCAAAACAAGTTGCAGACGATTGGCTAAGATCTTGGCCAAAATCTTTAACTCCGCATTAAGCATCGTTAAAGGCCGAAAATTATCTAACCCATCCCCACCATTTTTGCTTTTGCGTAACAATTTCACCAAACCCATGGTCAAGTACTGGGGAATAGACCCGTTCCTAAACCACGAGTTAAACAAAACTGTCAGCAAGGGTACAAAAATGTGCGACATCCTCAAATACACCTCGTAGGGCAAACCATCAATCTCTGGAGACCTGTTAAGGCCGACTCGCCCTAAGGCTTCCCGGACTTCTTCCTCTGTTATGCAACCTTCGCACCTAGCCGCTTCGGTCGCCTCAAGACGAGAAAAGTCGGCTAAATAGAGGTCGAATTGTGCTAAAGACAAACCGGGTTCTCGAGTAAAAAGATCCTGGAAATGAGAACGAAAAGCCTCCAGAATACCTTCGTTTGTGGTCACGAGTCTCCCATCCTGCAATGAGACACGAGCGATATGTCGATCAAATGCATGTCGATGCTCCTCTGCACGCAGTTCAGCAGCCATGTTTGTCGCCTCGTTAGACACTTTTTTTAACCTAGCCCTAATCACTAAAGCCTGGTTTTCTTGGATAGCCAAAGAAGCCAGCTTGGCCTTAATTATAGTAACACTAGAGCTATCCCCCACCTCCACCGCCCGATCTAATCTAGACTCTAGTGCCACTTTAGCTGCCCTAGTTGATAGATTGAGTCGTCTGCTAAAATCGGCAGTAAAGGACCTAATAACCTTCATAAAATGAATCCACTTCCTATTCCCAATTACAGCCCCCGTCAATTCCCGCTGTAAGGTTAGTAATAGCTGTTCCTGGTAGCCCTTCACATCGAACAACGAAGTGTTGAGCTTCCAGTACCCAGCTAAACTAGGCTTAGGTCTATTTAAGTTTACCCAGACCCGAACAAGTCTATGGTCTGAGTAAACTATATTATGAAAACCTGGACATTCAACTAATCCTACATCGACTCTCCTAATTAAGAACCGATCGATATAACTCGAAAGTTGTACCGAATCGGAGCCGCGCCTATTTGTCCAAGTCCATACCCTATCACGGGGCCATTCATTCCGGTACTTATCGATAAGATCGAACTTATCGAGGAAGTCCCGAAATAACATAGCATCCCGATCGGTGTTAGTACCCCTAGGTCGATTACGATCTAAATCGGGATCCAGGACCGCGTTCGCCGAAAGAAAGAACCGAGCTCAGAATGGCTATTGGGCGCATAAACCCCGATGAGCCGAAATGCCTTCTCCTTTATGGTAATATCCAGAACGCAAAGTCTCCCTTCCGGATCCATGAAGCTAGGTTCACACGACGCATCTAAAGACTTGCTTACCAGCCAGGAAACACTCCTAGCAGAAGAATTAAAGTACGCTGAATAAGCGTGAAAACCCTTAGTCAGCGCACCCAAATAGTCCCCAGAAATCAAGTGGGTTTCCTGAACACAACATATATCCACTCCGAGGCGCTGAAGGTCTGTAGCGACTCGAAATTTACGAGCGTCGGCCCTCAGGCCCTGGACATTACAACTCGCTAGAAAGAGAGCCATGAGGGTGCCTTAGAGTTGGGTTCCAGAAACGAACATAGCAGTGGTCAGGATGCCGACGGCTCTCCCAAAAGATTGATTGCCCATCTGATCATTAATTTGACCATCATGGGAGATGCCGCCAACATCCAAAGGATAGGTTAGTTTCGCTATCCTATACAGGGCGGGGTGTAACCTTATGGGAACCGTCCCAAAACAATCTTTCCTTAAAACGACTAGACCTTCATCTTTGAAGATGACCATTGGAACGGTGAAATTGAAAGTGTTGTTCGCCTCTTCCAGCATCTGCCATAGAGCTTTCGCTTCTGATTTCTTCCTTACCACTGTAAGGACTCTAGGGGCGTTGGGGAAATTAGCAGGGTCTTCAATGGTTATACCACCGACTTCATTGAATTTAAGGAGCTCATTTATATTGGAGAGGTGGTAATGCTTTACTGTTTCTATTTGGGTGCATGTCACTTTGCAGATATCCTATCCAGAAAGGAATGCGTTTTTTTTAGTTTTCCTTTCCACAGAAGGGCTCCTCTGCCTCTTCTGTATAATAGATGGAGGGGGAGGCATGTCATCCATTGGGGAGGGGGAAGGGAAGCTAGGCCCCATAGGAGATGCTGGAAAAGGCGAAGGGGAGGGTTTTTTTGTGGGTGAAGCAGGCGGGGTATTTTGGGGGGTATTAAATGGGGAGACAAAGGGAGAAGGTTTAGGAGAAGTGATTTTTATAGACGATTTAATCGGACTTAGATGGATAAGCTTGTACTGTTTGTCTAAAATTGGGCCAGTGATTGGGGTGGGGGCATTAATTTGGGAGAATTAGAATTTTTAGAAACTATTGGTTTTGTGATCGGCTGGGGACTTGGATTGGGGGTAGATTATTTTATTTAAAGTGGCTGAATTTTTTCCTTCTTTTTTTCTCTTTTTTTCCTACTTTCTTATCTAATTTAGATTTAAGCATTTTTGCCTTAATGTAACTGTCTTTTCCCGGGTCGTTTTTAAGCATTTCTTTTTCTCTCATTTCTTCGAGAGATACCCGACTGGGTTTTTTTCCCCCGGAACTATAACCATCCCTCGTCTTTTTCGGCAGAAGGTAGAGCAGGGAATTCGTCTTCCGAGTCATCAGATGTAGATGTAATAGGTAAACTAATTGTAGCTGGAGGATCGAGGTGGGGGCCAGCCTTGGATGGTCTGTTAATCGGGGGCATCGTTTTCTGAGTGGATTTTTTCTGTGGGCAATCAAAAGTTAAATGACCTAGTTGCTCACAAAACCAACAAACCGGTCTTCGTCCGGCCAATATAATAGGTAGTTTTTCCTCCCCGACTTGTAAATAGTAGGGGATGCTGTCATAAGCTTTCTTGTCAATAAGTATTTCGAAGTTCCATGTACCTGGAAATTCGTCAAAATTGACGTCTGTGATTTCGCCAAATCTTAGAAAAAAGGCACCAATTTGTTCGCCTTTTACATAAAAAGGCACATTGAAGATAGAAATTGAAGAACGTCTTCTACCCATGTACTCGGTTCGTAAAACATAGTCCTGCGTGATAATTTGATTAAGTGAGAGATTAGCACAAATTTCTTCGTTAGGAAACTAAGCATTCCAAGTGTTAAATCCCTTACACTTGATTAACCTTTGCGGTTTGAATCCTGCAGTTGCCAATAATTTGCATATTTATTCAGGAGAGGCCCTGATGGATTTTTTAATATTTTTTTTCGACAACAAACATGGTTACTGTTCTTTTTTTAATTTCTGCAATCATTGGTAAATCCACGGTAATTCCTTGTTCAGTAACCATGTGTTCGTATTTTTTTGCTTCTTCCACGAAATCATTGACATTTATAGACATTTTTGGTGGTTTCCACCATTCCGAATTTTCAGTCGTTTTGGACGCCATCTAGTTAATTAGAGACACCAAACAACAACAACAAAAAAAGTTGACAGAGAAAAAAAAACGTAGCAGAAAAAAAAACGTCGTAAAAGGGAAAACAGTTCAACAATAACAGTCAACGTGAAAACAATAAAAACGATAACAATAATCAACAACAGCAGGCAAAAACAGATTTAAGAAAAATACTAACTTGACGCAATAAACTCACTCAACACATAGAGCCAAAATGTGCCTCCCAATGTTCTCCCGGCAAAACCGGTATTTATGGTAGCCGAGGGTAGGTAGGTCACCCACAACATTATTATTATTAGTATTATCTTACTAGAAGTTTTCACACAGGTCATCATCAGTGAGATCTCACTGACAATAACCGGTGGTGTTCCCTGGAGGCTGAGTGATAACAAGTTTCCCCCGATTTCCGGTGCTCTCCACTTCTTTCGATACCATTTGAAGATGATTTTCCGTTATCACAACTGCCGCTTACCATTGATTTCTCACTGGCAATGGCCATTGGTCTTCTCTAGGATTTGGGTGACAATAAGCCTCCTCAAGATCTCAGTACACTCCGCATATTTTCAGTG
>OY744540.1:182500-202500 GCA_963556195.1 Sepiola atlantica | reverse complement strand
ATTTGAATATAATAAAGTTATAGAGGAAACAGACTATTAGAGATTTATAGAGAAAAGGACTATAATAGAGTTATAAAGTTATATAAAAAGTAGAGGATAAAAGAGTTATAGGGAAAAATAGACTATTATAGAAATAGAAAAATCTGACTATAATAAAGTTATAGGGAAAACAGACTATGAGAGTTTATAGAGAAAAGGACTATAATATGGTTACAAAGTTATATAAAAAAGTAGAGTATAAGTGAGTTATAGAGAAAATAGACTATTATAGAAATCTGAAAATTTGACTACAATAAAGTTATAGAGAAAACAGACTATGAAAGGTTATAGAGAAAAACACTATAATAGGGTTACAAAGTTACATAAAAAAGAAGAGTATAAGAAAGTTATAGAGAAAAATAGACTATTACAGTAATCGGAAAATTTAACTATGATAAAGTTATAGAAAAAACAGACTTTGAGAGATTTATAGAGAAAAGGACTATAATAAGGTTATGAAGTTATATAAAAAAGTTCAGTATAAAAGAGTTATAGAGAAGAATAGACTATTAAAGTAATAGAAACATCTGACTATAATAAAGTTACAGAGAAAACAGACTATGAGAGATTCATAGAGAAAACGACTATAATAGGGTTTAAAGTTATATAAAAAAAGTAGATTATAAGATAGTTTTAGAAAAAAAGACTATTATAGTAATAGAAAAATTTTACTGTAAAAAAGTTCTGGAAAACTAAAAGAGACTATAATGTAGAATGATAGAATTATAGAGGACAATAGACTATAATAAAGTTATAGATGAAACAGACTGTGAAAGATTTATAGAGAAAATAACTATAATAGGGTGATAAAGTTATGTAAAAAAAGTAGAGTATAAAAGAGTTATAGAGAAAAATAGACTATTAAAGTCACAGAAAAATCTGACTATAAAAAAGTTACAGAGAAAACAGACTATGAGAGATTTATAGAGAAAAGGACTATCATAGGGTTATGAAGTTATATATAAAAAAAGCAGAGTATAAGAAAGTTATAGAGAAAAATAGACTATTATAGTAATCGGAAAATTTGACTATGATGAAGTTATAGAGAAAACAGACTATGAGAGATTTATAGAGAATAGGGGTATAGTTATATAAAAAAGTAGAGTATAACAGACTTTGGCGCTGTTATAGATAAAAATAGACTATAATAGAGTTATAGGGAAAATTGACTATAAAATGGTTAAGCTGTGCCCTGTTTCTATGTTTGTACTTTAAGTGAACATACAATAATACCGACGCTTTGTTGTGATTGGCTAAATCACTCTACTGGACATACTTTTCGTAATAGGATTACTAACATTAGATTGCCCCGTACCCTCATCATAGGAACTAATCTCCGAACTAATTCTGTACATTGGTCAATCATGCTACCTGCACGCGTATGAAGACAATTATCAAGTAGCGTATTTGATTCCCAAAGTGCCGGCCCCTTCTTGCCGGGTCGGAGGCGGGGTCAGCTCCCAAATGGCGTTGCAGATTATTCGAAAAGTTTAATAACGCTAGATAATTGTAATTTGAGCGCGCCGCTGTGCAGTCGCAATCATAAGAAACAATGTCCAACCAGCAATCTGGAATCGCTCACGATCTATGGGGAATTGAATTCCACCATTTCAAAACAAAATGACATTCGGCCCGCAGACAAGATCCATATTGTGCATTATTATTATATAAGTTCGTTTAACACTTCAGTTTATAGATGATACTAGTAAACCTACCCTTCGTTGCTTGGGTATCAAATATGTTGAAGATCTATTACTAATGGAGATTTGGTATCTGTCTCTCTGACGCCGAAATTATACTATTGTTAGATAGTAAAAAGTGGGGGGAGAGTAAAAGCGGAAGTCGGAAGTTACGTCACTTCCGTTCGGGTCTGACTTCGATCTCTTTGTTCCTGACTCTCATCCGAGGGAGATGTAAGAACCGACCGCTCCGCTGCCAGTAGGCAGGGGCCCGAGAGGGGGCGCAGCGAGACCAGAAAAAATTAACGGGTATCTCTCCAAGTAATTCTTTTGTTCTGTCTGTCTGTCTCTCTCTTTCTCTCCCTCCCTCGACTACTGCTACGCACGTGACTTGAGTTTTCTGTCCCTGTTAAATAAAACTGTTAATACCTTTCAAAACGAAATCCGGCGTTCATGTGTCGCCGATCAGGGCCAAAGGACAGGAGCCAGCAGCGCCGAAGTTCGAGATACACAGAACAACAAAGACGAAATCCGGGTACCCACAGCTAACGGTAAGCGGGTGTATAACACTAATAATATCTTTGAATGCTCAATTCAGTTTACTGTACTATTTCAGACTAATTTACTATTTGTCAATTCTCAATTCAGAGGGTTAGTGTAGTATCCGTACAGTTGCCATAATACAATCCTCCCAGGAATTACCCCCGTTCTTTTTGAGAGGCGTAATGTAGTGTCTGTTCTGTTGTCATGATACCATCATTGCAGACATTACATCTTCCTGGAAAGGAGTAGTATAGTATATGTTATGTTGTCATGAGACCAACCTCCAAAGCATGACTTCCTTTCAAGGATAGTGTAGTATATGTTCGTTCTATATGATATCATCCCCCAAGCACTATCTCCTCCTTTGAGGAGTTTAGTATGTGTGTTTTCGTCATATATACTCACAAACATTCACAGCAAGAACTCGTCTTACTGCCGATACTGCTAAGAACTTCCCTTCTGTTACCATGTGAATTAGTATTAACTGAGTTCCTTTCAAATAACCTCCACTCTGTTAAACACGTTGCCACATGATTGCTTCCCTAAGGGCTACAACATGATCATCTTCAAATCTAATGTCACTAAACATTTGTCATAATCCGTCATCAAATTTTATTAATTCAATACATTATTTTCAATCCTCTCATAATATTCATCATCATTCAACTATCAATATATCTATCGCATAAACCTTATCCTCGAGTGGCTTTTAGCCTTGATAAGTGGTCACTCATATTATTTGTCATAAAGTAAAGTGATTTTTTCTGTATTCAATTGACGATTATAGCTTTGTATCCAAAAGCGTCATATGCGAATCTGATTCGGCAGTGATTTAGGCCAGTTCCTGATGCGTGTTTTCGGAAAAAAAATTCGTTTATTTCATTCGCTTTCTATATTTTTTACATTTTTTCCGGCTCGACAGGTTCTCCTAACATAGTCATCCACACAGGAAGTAGGTGGAATTGTCACTCTCACGCTCAGACTTACTACCATCCTTACAGGCTTTATCACCTCCTTTCGGAGGCTGATGAGTTTCTTGCGTCTCATCTTCGATGCTCTAAAACACTGCAGATGGGACCGGCGACAACATTTTCAGGCGAAAATGACTTTTATTAGTCCCTTACACTATTCATTAACTTTTAGCCGTTTCCTACCTTCTTCCTTTTCCATTTTTCTTTTCTTTCTTTTTATGTATTTCCAACCGGGATTAGGGCTAACGCTAAGATAAAAGAAACACAGTCCTTTTGTGTTATTTAGAATTCATTACACGTGCTAAGGTTACGGTAGCCAATCCTCCCAGGCATTGACACTTTTTCGGAAATGTATCGCCTATCGCCTGATGGGCTTTAATTTCTAAGTGAGCGTAGACTGGAACGACCAGAATACATTGGGATGAAATTCAATTTTAGACTATAAATTGACAAATTTTAGCCCTTTCGTAATGCAAACTGCGCGCGCTCCGTTTACGTTATTTTTGTATTTCTTCCCGGATCTAGGGTAAGTAATGCTGTTTCTGCAGGGCATGTATTCTTTTTTTCATTCATATAAAACATTACCTAACTTCCAGTGTTTGTCTACAAACATAATTACTTAACCCCCTCTTCTCTAAAAAAGCCTTGCCTATACGTAAGGATGTTCTTTTATAGTTATGAGATAATACTAACTCTTAAACGGTGTTTATAAATTTAATATAGAATACTACAATTAATATTTATAGTTAAGTAAAAAATCGAGTAAAATATGTATATGGGATTAAGGGGTTGGAGCATGAGTTTTCTGGGTACTTTTATTTTCCCGGGCAACACCAGTGCACGAGTCCTGCTAGTTATTTAGCAAATAAAAAAGCCAGACTGTCAGTGCGACTGTAAGAAAGATTAACAACAGAATTTTTAAGGTCGCTTTAAACTATAAAGTTTTGAAATATCAAGTGTTAGATGGCGAGGGAGTGCCCGGAGGGTGTGCGCCCTAAAAGAAGGGGGGGGGGACTAAAAGCGGAAGTTAAGAAATCACGCTACTTCCGTCGGAGAGCGGTTCTGTCTTCTCTTCAGGCTGCCGACGCCGACCTGAACGGACAGAGAAACGCGTCGATCATGGCCAGCTTAGCAATGAGGACGGAGACGGTAGGAACAGGTTGCCAAACGTCGGCCTGCCTTCGGTTATGTTAATAGTATCTCTTCCTCCAATTAATTCCTTGTAATCTCTTCCTTCCCCTCTCTCTCTCTCTCTCCCTCTCTCTCTATCTCTATCTCTCTCTATATATATATATCTATCTATCTATCTATCTATCTAAGTCTATCTCTCTCTCTATCTCTCTCTCTCTATATATATATATATATATATATATATATATGTCTATCTATCTCTATCTCTCTCTCTCTCATGCATCTGATTTCCGTCTTTGCTCTGTTAGAACATAAAACTCTTTAAAATCAAACCGGCGTCTACGTGGTTTTCGATCAACAAGTGAGGAGCGTAGTCCAACGGTGCGAGTATTAACGAAACCTGGGTTACAACAGAAGATGCACGGGTGTATGATATTATATAACCGCGATGGTAAGCAGTATCCAACATCTTCGATTTCGTGCTGTAGTGACCGTACTACTTCAACGAAATAGTCGTCGACATATGGGTAGATGTGCTGCGAAAACGAGGGTCCAAGACGAGCGAGAGACGATCATATAACGCTTTCTAAGGCTTTCGCAGCAAGAATCTATCTTACTGTCACAAGATTGCTTCACTGAGGGTTATAACATAGTCCTCTTCGAATCTAATGTAAATAAACACTTGCCATAAAACGTTATCATAAGTCATCAAAGTTCCCGTATTCTATACATAATTTTCAATCTCCTCATCATATTCATCACTATTCAACTGTCAATCTATTAACCCTTATTCTCGAGTTGCTTTTAGCCTTCATTAGTGGCGACTTATTAATAAAAAAACGTCAGACTGTCAAGACGACTGTAAAAAAGATTCACAACAGTATTTTTAAGCTCGCTTTAAACTAAAAAGTTTTAAAATATCAGGAAGATAACATTTTTCTCCGTAAGATTTTTAAATATAGAAAAACAGAGAGTGTTGTTGCACGTTCGTATGATCACGAAGTGATCCATTTTAATATTAAGCTTGGAGGCAACCAGAAGCGCCAGGATTCACAGACCTCATTGATGTTGGCCATTTTTAGAAGGAACGACATAAGAAACCGAAACGACCAACTGAATAAATAGAATGAACAAACGAAGGCATTATTTGATAGTTTCAACTTTATATCGCTACAAAGCTTCCGGTTGTCAGCACGATCTTCGTGAGAACTTTGCCCTCAACGAGATTATAATCATATAACTATCCCCCTCTCTACTTATCTCCCCTCTCTCCTCTCTTCTCTCTCTCTCTCTCTCTCTCTCTCTCTCTCTCTCTCTCTCTCTGAAACAATATTTTCTATGATACATTTCCTTCATGTTTCTTTTCGTAGAATTTTCAACATTGAGTAACCCGATTTCTTTCCGACTTCGTGGTATTTTCATTCGGACATTGTACATTTGGTTTTATTCCATTTCTTTTAAGAACCAGTTTCTTTAGGAAACCTAAAGAAATAGTTCCTTCGTTAAAAACGTCTTTGATTTAATTTCTTTAAAACATGGAAATAAGTTCAATGGATCTTTGCTCGATCTTAAAGAACAAAGTGCGATGACAGAAATTTTTAATTCATAACTCTTTGTGAAATCCACTCACTTTCTCTGTCTGTCTGTCCGTCAGTCACATTTTTTAACTAAAATATCTTAACCTCTTTTAGAAATGGGAAATACTGCATTAATAACTAAATAATAAATTTCTAGAAAATAAAGCGGATGCCATGACTAGAAATCGAAACCGAAATTTTGGGATCTTCAGTCTGATGTTCTACGAACTGAGCTATTTAGATTTTCTCATGAATAGTTCTTAAAACATTATCTGAACAAAAATAGTTATAGCTTTGACGTGACGTCATAGATTTATGATTACCATCATGTTTCAAAACATGAATGTAAACATAAGTGATAATAAAAATGAATAAATCGTCCCAAACAATTTATTTTGCTTTAAGTACCTATTGGCGTTAAAACTATTTAATATATAATATATACTAGAATTTAATCCCGTATATATATATATATATATATATATATATATATATATATATATATATATATATATATATATATATTCATGACACAGGAATATTTCGGACGATAATTCGTCCTTTTTCAATAAAATAAGAATCCGACATTGTTATTATATATTGTTTTCAATATTTCTCCACGCCAACCGTTTGGGAGCGAACTCCCAACGGGGACGCTCTGCTTGCTGTAATGTGAAGACGGTGTAGTGTCGAAATATTAAAAAAATATATAATAACAATGCCGGATTCTTATTTTCATTGAAAAAAGACGGATGATCGTCTGAAATATTTGATTCACTGTATATAAAAATAAATAAAACTTGTCGACTTTTTAAACAAAATTGTATTTAATTTTTTAAATGCCTTCTATTAGGGTATCGACGCTTATTTTCACAACTATGTGTACTACCATCACCATCACATCTTCTCGACGCTACACCGTCTCCACATTACAGCAAGGTTGGCGTGGAGAAATATTCAAAAAAATATAATAACAATGTCGGATTCTTATTTTCATTGAAAAAGGACGGATAATCGTCCGAAATATTTGATTTATTGCATTAAAAATAATCTTGGTATCTTATCGATTTCTTAACCAAATTTTATTATATATATATATATATATATATATATATATATATATATATATATATTGCAAGCATGAAAGGAAGACGAATTCTATCATTCATGATTAAAAGTTAATCAAGAGGAAAAAAAAAAATTTTTAATGAAAATAATGCTAGCCGACCGGTTTCGCTCTCTCTAAACAAAGGCTGTATTGAGGGATTCAAAAAAAACAAGGGATTAAAAAAACGGGGTGAAAAGAGAGAGTACGTTATGTTTATGTACAATGGAGGATAAATCTTAGAGACTGATCACATCTAGTCCCAATAGACATTCCCTTTGCTTACAAAGGGACGGAGGTTTAAGACGAACGTGGATCGTCCCCAAGATTTTTAGATGGTATAACGAGTGAGCATGACTGAGAATGGAGAAGGAGTCCATGCTAAAATTCCTAGCGCACGGCGGGTTTTTAAGTAAATGGTCTGTAATGGAAGACCCGTATGTGTTGTTCTGAACGTCCGTTGATCGGAAGGTTCATCCTCCATTGTACATATAACATAACGCTATTTTATTTTCTGTACTCTCTCTTTTCACCCCGTTTCTATTTTTAAATCCCTTGTTTTTTTAAATCCCTTGTTTTTTTTAAATCCCTTGTTTTTTTTTAATCCCTCGATACAGCCTTTTGCATCATTTTTATTTTTTCCCCCTTTTTTTTCCTCTTGATTAACTTTTAATCATAGAACGATAGAATTCGTCTTCCCTTCATGCTTGCAAATCATAAAATATATATATATACATATAATCATTCTGCCATGTATTCACGCGATCATGTAGCATCTCAATATTATAGACGCTCCTTTTAAGTTGTAAATTACTGGCTGTTATAACAATAAAAAATCTCAACAGTAAATACATATTTTTAAGAAACGAAAACTAACACTGACGATGATTTGATGAATCAAATCGAAAGTATTCGCAAAAAAGAAAAGTAAATGGACCAAAAAACCCATGGAAATTACATACAGCGACTTGACCTAAATATTAAATTGACCATTCGGAAAATTGAAAGAAGCAAAACACTCCGTGTCATTCAATAATGTTTGCCTATATATATATATATATATATATATATATATATATATATATATATATATATATATATATATATATATATTGGCATGAAAGAGAAAATATTTATTAATCATGATGAATTAAGAATTAAAAAGATGAAGGGCAGCTGACCGGTTTCGTACCTCGCTCAACAGAGCCAAATATCGAGGTATCGTATAAAAAATATAATAAAGATGCTATGAGAATTATAGCGAGGGAAAGGGGTGAAAAAAAAATTTTTAAATAAAAAAATTCAATCAAATAGAAACAACAGCCCGAGTAGATTTTCTCTTTGCTTGCAAAGAGAAGGTCGCAAGGACTTAATATAGATTGTTTCTAGGATCTTGAGATGATAGGGAGAGTGCGACTTACTAAGAATGGAGAATAAGTCGACACTGAAATTAGAGGCACAGGTGCGGTTATTTATGAGATGTTTGGCTATCGACGAACCATAAGTATTATATATATATATATATATATATATATATATATATATATATATATATATATATAATTTAACAGAATTAACTTTAATATCAGTAATGATATACTAAAATGTCTATAATTCTAACTATATTTTCGTACTTATTATATAATTCCCGTCAAAACCATCAATAATACTAACACATGGTCTGTACCGGATTATCCTCATTCCCCTGAAGATCGACCCGGATGGGTTTGAAAGTACTTGGGACATAAATCAAAACTATGGCAAATTCATCAGCCAATTCCCCTCCGAAACTAAGATCCTGATTCGGACTATTGAAAGGATCTATCAAATGATATCTAGACATAAGTTGTCTCTTATACAGAAAACAACAGAAAATGCTTCCCAGATATATATATATATATATATATATATATATATATATATATATATATATATATATATATATATATATATATATATATATATATATATATATATACAGGGTGTTTCAAAAGTCTTGGGAACATAACGATTGGGAACATAACGATAATGTTCCCAAGACTTTTGAAACACCCTGTATATATATATATATATATATATATATATATATATATATATATATATATATATATATATATATATATATATAAGGAATACATGTAGATGTGTGTATGTGCGTGTATGCGTGAGACTGTCTAAGAAATTGAAAATTCAATTTAAGAATCAATTGTGTTAAATCGAAAAGAAAAGTCTTAATCTAAAACAAGGAAAAAAAAGCTTTGTCTTTCGAAGAAGGACGGGATTTTTAATTTGTTTTCCTTGGGAAATTCGACATAATTACCGTCTTACAAACTTTATTTTAGTCATTCGGCTGCGGATTAATAGGTTTCGAAGACTAACCTAGTCTCGTTCAAAGTAATACATTTTATCTTAATAAAGCACTTAGAAAGAAAATTAAAAATTAAT
The DNA here is from genome assembly GCA_963556195.1 of Sepiola atlantica. NCBI lineage: Eukaryota > Metazoa > Mollusca > Cephalopoda > Sepiida > Sepiolidae > Sepiola > Sepiola atlantica. Next base: position 193,010 of record OY744540.1, on the reverse strand, counting down.
ATATATATATATATATATATATATATATATATATATATATATATATATACCGACTATGCTAAATGCTGTTAAACAAAGGTGATACTTATAAAAGGCCTAGCAGTCAGACAAATGAAATACAGTCCACGTGTGGGGATACAAATAAATCTACTATGATACATCATGGAAAGAAATATACAAGGTAATTCGTCTTAAAAAGGATGACCCACATCCTAAAATGACACCCATGGCTTTTCTGCTATCCAACCATATTTAGTACAAAAAACTTTTAGTCTACGTTTAACTTGTCAACCAAGCTTCAATCATGAATGTCCAACAGTTTGTTAACACCATTCAATGATAAACACACCTGCATACTCTATGAAAAATTATCAATAATAAAATCTGATTTTGGCTGCGATAGGTACTTCTTCAGTTCACGAAAATTTTGTGAATAATTTTGATAGATAGCATCTTTGAGATAACCCCACATATAAAAATCTGTGAAGTTATGAAGCCTATTAAGGATCACATTCCCTACTGATGAAACGATCACCAAAGTGTCCCTGCCTATCATTAAATGTAAATGAATGGTGACCCCCCTAAAAAACAAATGTCACCTATGAAATCGTAAATAAAATCCATAATCGTTTCCGCGATTCAACCATATATGGTCTAAATAAACTTCAGTCTATAACTACTAACTTGTCAATCAAGCTTCAGTCATGAATGTCCAACGGTTTTTATTTCATCACCGTTCAGTGATATAGATGGACACTTTGGTGGTCGTCTCATCAGTATCAGGTGTGATCCTGAATGGTCTTCACACTCTCCAAACTTTAACCTTCTCAGTTTTTTTTTATCTGTGGGGTGATCTCAAAACAATCTGTAGACGTTTCCTGAACCGAAGACGGCTATCACACCCAAAATCAGAACAGTGCCAGGAAAGGAATGTGTCAAGGTTGTTGACACGTCACATCCAAGTGTGTTTATCATTGAATGTCGTAAAAACAAAGGCTGCACATCTATTGTAAAATAGTCTACTTGCTTTCACTGTATATAATCTAAATGTCAATCCAGTTAAGACTCAGCTCGTGTCTTTCAATCGTAGGCGTATCCCTTTTATTCCTGAGATTCTCATGGATGGCTCTGTTCTTGAGGAGAAATCGACTCTGAAACGTCTTAGTCTTTCTCTCTCATAAAATCTTTCTTGGAGTTCATACATTAGATACATTGCTCTTTATGTTTCTCGTAAAGTCGGTTCTCACTATTGCTCCAAACACCTTCTCACATTTGAGGCTATTCTCCATCTCTACAAATCTACTCTCAGACCATGTATGAGTGCTATTGTAATATTTAGGCTGGTGAATCTCTGTCCCATTTGAGGGTTCTTAATAAGGTGTAGAAACGTGTCTGCAATTTGATTGGCCCTACCCTTTCTTCTGCTCTGCACCCTCTCTATCACAGACGTAATGTTGCTAGTCTCAGTCTTTTCTGTAAATACTATTATGGCATGTGTTCTTCAGAATATTACCAGCTTCTTTTGTTCCAGCTCGTTTGACTCGTTGGTCTAGTGGTCTCCATCAATTCGCTGTTTCTGATACCTCATTGTAATACAGCTTCCATGAGGTGGCGGTGATTAAGTGGATAACGACATGGACTGACGACCTGGGTGTGCCAAGTTCGAATCCCGTCGATTCATAAATACCACTTGCACTTAGAGATGTTGGCAACCATTATGTGGTCCCTTCTGAAAAATGCCGACAGCAGAATTAAACCGGTCAACAAAGTTGTACCATTCCGATTCATATAAATTTACTTAATTTAATACAGCTTCCTATTCCAGTAGCTTCTTTTCAAAAACCGCAGGCTTGTGGAACTCTCTTCCAGTTGACTGTTTTACTCTTACTTATAATCTTGGTCTTTGCAAAGCTACCAATAAGCATATCCTGTCTTTGCGATAATCATATTTGTTCTTGTTAGCTCCTTAAATCAAGTGGTTTCATGCCTTGTCAGGAGAGATTTCCATATAAAAAAGAATACATGCATGGACCTTAAAAGGACATCAATCTAAATAAAATCCATCTAATTCTAGCGTATCTGCTTCCTTCATCCTCCGAAACAACAAATGAACTGAAGACTAAATTATTTGATTCTTATTCATTATTCTCTCATTTGAAACGGATTTTCGTAAGCAATCAACGCTTCGCTTTGATCATCACTTTCATCCAAAAGAGGCCGACATCATTTTGGAAGATAATTTGTATGGTCTGATAGCGACGAGATTTTGGGTCACTTTAAGCTCAAATATATTTGCTATATTCATATTCTGACAAAAAAATAAACCCGAGACATATATTCTATAATTTCCCTTGCGTTACTTTATTTATTTATTTGTTTATTTATTATTATTATTATTATTATTATTATTATTATTATTATTATTATTATTATTATTGTTACTATCATTTTTTTTCTATTTATTATTATTATAAGTATTATTATTTTTATCATTATTATTATTATTATTATTATTATTATTATTATTATTACTATTAATACTATTATTTTTATTGTTATTATTTTCATTATCATCATTTTCTAAAATTAATATCATTATTATTATTATTTTTATTATTTTTATAATTTTTATTATTATTATTGTTATTATTATTATTGTTGTTATTATTTGTACTCACGCAAGTCATCGTTAGTGATTGCTCACTGATAATAACCGGTGGTGTTCCCTGGAGTCTGAATGACAACAAGTCTCTCCTGATTTCCGGGACTCTCCACATCTTACGATAGCCATTACAAATCATTTTGCGTTAACGCAATAGCCGCGTACCATTGATTTCTCGCTTGCAACGACCATTTGTTTTCTTCTGGGAGTTGAAGTTCTTACACGATTTATTGTCAGTGACTGCTCACTGGTAATAACCTGTGATCTTATCTGTTGTCCGAGTGACAACAAGTCGCCCCAAATTTCCAGTACTCTCCATTTCTTTTCATACCCTTTGCAAATTATGTTGAGTTATCGCAGCAGCGACCATTGATTTCTCACTAGCAACGACTCTCCTCATCCTTCCATTGGAGGTCTGGTTGATGCTCTCCCTCATAGGTCTTTCCATCCTCCCTGACTCTTCATTACCATTTTTGTGGTACTAGTCACGGTTTGTGCAATCACTTGTGTGTGGGCTTTTCTGAGAGAAAGGAAAGTCATTTTCTGACGTTTCTGGATGTTGAAAAAACATTTTTATTTCGTTAACAAGAAGACGCCATTTCTTGTTATCAAAATAGCAAAAAAGAAAATATGCACTGCTCATTTTGTGTATTTGAAAAAAAATATGCACTGCTCATTTTGTTTATTTAAAAATATATACACTGCTCATTTTGTGCACTTGAAAAAAAAACGATGCACTGCTCATTTTGTGCATTTGAAAAAAAGATGCACTGCTTATTTTGTGCATTTGAATAAAAAGATGCACTGCTAATTTTGTGCATTTTAAAAAATGCACTGCTCATTTTGTGCATTTGAAAGAAATGCACTGCTCATTTTGTGCATTTGAAAAAAAAGATGCACTGCTCATTTTGTGCATTTGAAAAAAAGATGAACTGCTCATTTTGTGCATTTAAAAAAAAAGATGCACTGCTCATTTTGTGCATTTGAAAAAGATGCACTGGTCATTTTGTGCATTTGAAAAAAAAGCACTGCTCATTTTGTGCATTTCAAAAAAAAAATGCACAGCTCATTTTATGCATTTCAAAAAAAAGATGCACTGCTTATTTTGTGCATTTGAAAAAAATGTACTGCTCATTTTGTGCATTTGAAAAAAAGATGCACTGCTTATTTTGTGCATTTGAAAAAAAAGATGCACTGCTCATGTTGTGCATTTGAAAAAGAGATGAACTGCTCATTTTGTGCATTTGAAAAAAAAATGCACTGCTCATTTTGTACATTTGAAAAAAATGCACTGCTCATTTTATGCATTTGAAAAAAACATGAACTGCTCATTTTGTGCACTTGAAAAAAGATGAACTGCTCATTTTGTGCATTTGAAAAAAAGGCACTGCTCATTTTGTGCATTTGAAAAAAATGCACTGCTCATTTTGTGCATTTCAAAAAAAATGCACTGCTCATTTTGTGCATTTGAAAAAAATGCACTGCTCATTTTGTGCATTTGAAAAAAAATGCACTGCTTATTTTGTGCATTTAAAAAAAGATGCACTGGTCATTTTGTGCATTTGAAAACATGCACTGTGCATTTTGTGCATTAAAAAATGCACTGCTCATTTTGTGCATTTGAAAAAAAATGCACTGCTTATTTTGTGCATTTAAAAAAAGATGCACTGGTCATTTTGTGCATTTGAAAACATGCACTGTGCATTTTGTGCATTAAAAAATGCACTGCTCATTTTGTGCATTTGAAAAAAAATGCACTGCTTATTTTGTGCATTTAAAAAAAGATGCACTGGTCATTTTGTGCATTTGAAAACATGCACTGTGCATTTTGTGCATTAAAAAATGCACTGCTCATTTTGTGCATTTAAAAAAAATTCACTGCTCATTTTGTGCATTTGAAAAAAAAGATGCACTGCTCATTTTGTGCATTAGAAAAAAAAAGATTGCAAATATTCAAGCATTTTCTTGGCGAAGTACGGGAACATATTTTGGTAAGTTCTATTCGGCACTTGTTTTTAATTAACGTGTGTAGCATCTGAATGCAAAGATTGCACCAATTTACAGGTTGATAATAGTTCAACTATATTAAAAATATGCTAAAATCAATAATATTTTTCATTTTCTTTCAGATTTTTTTCAATTTTATCTTAATTTAAGCTTTTTTATATTACAGCCATTTAAACTTCAAGCAACAGACACATCTTTCATGTTATTGTGTACGAATTCCAAAAACGGAATAGTTTGTAGCGGGGTTTGTAAATTACAAATAAAATAAACGTTCAAAATACAAGTGATTAAAAAGAAAAAGAAATCACGATAATACAAGGTTAGGGTTAGAGTTAGGCTTGGGGTTGGGTTGGGTGGGAATTTTGGTAGTATGAGAGTTTCTATGTAAGTCAAAGGCTTCTTCAGTATTGAGATGTATGAATGACTTAATCACATAGCAGTTTAGCTGTAGTACTGGATTTCTCGCTTGTTTGCATGCGAACGATGTTTGATCGAGTAGATGCTGCTGTTTGTTATTCCTTTCATGTTGCTGGTTGATGTTCGCGATGCTGATGCTTGGTGTATGCTTTAAAGATTCACAGTATTTCTTCAATAGAGATTCTAGTTGAGATTAAAGCTGGACGTTTTTGTTACGGGAAATACATAAATTCTTTTGACGTGTAGTCCTGATGCACCAGTGATATCTAGTTGCAATATGGTTAGTCGTTCGATTGCCTAAGCTTTTATAGACGATCACATCGAACATTTTGGGAGAGTTTTTACTTTTGCGCCTAGCATGTCAATTGGCTAATTATTGAATAGGCGTTTTATTTGTACATGCGCATTGCCATTTTTGTTGATGTGATTGAACTGAAAAAATCTGTCAAATACTCAAATGGTGATGGCGTAGTGACTGAAAAGAGATTAAGGATTTGGGTTCCACGAATCAAAAATGGGGGCTATGACTCAAGAAAGGACCGGCTCAGTTCAGTTTTTTAAAAATGACTGATGAAGATTTTATATCTGTCTGTTTGGAGCCGAAACTATACTATTACTTCTATTACTAATGGAGATTTGGTATCTGTCTGTCTAAAGCCGAAACTATACTATTACTTCTATTACTAATGGATATTTGGTATCTGTCTGTCTGAAGCCGAAATTATACTATTACTTCTATTAATTGTACTACTGTACTATGTTTTAATGCTCAATTGAGTTTACTATACTATTTCAGACTAATGTACTATCTTTCAAGGCTCAATTCAGGGAGGGTTAGAGTAGTATCTGTTCTGTTATCATGATACTATCCTCCCAGGCATTACCTCTTTCTTTGAGGGGTAGTATAGTATGTCTGTTGTCATGAGACCATCCTCCCAGGCATTACTTCCTTCTTTTGTTGTGTACTGTATTAAGCTATTTTGCTGAACTTCGCAAATTAAATTTTTACGCTCCCAATCTGAGACAACTGAGAGTGACTTTTTTTCTATCGACCTGCTTTTGTCAGACCCGAGACTCAGCTGTGCCCTGTGTGAGAATGGTTTTCATTGGTCATTTCTCAAATCAGCTGAAAACGACGAATTTGACTGGCCGAACACCTCATGGACCCAATGTCAGTAATCATGTCTCGGGATAATAATTAGTGAACATCTCCAGGTCAATGCTCTGACCTCTTATGTCATCTACAGGTCAATGCTCTGACCTCATGTCGCTTGCGTAACACGACGGCATGATTAAATCTTTTAACACCTTTTTCTCAACACCCTAACTGTGATACAATGCCAAAACGCGAAACCTATTGTAAACGTTTCATTGTATACTATCCATTAAACACAAGGAAATCATCACGATGCATTTATATAATAATCCACCAAGGCATTTTGTGTTCGTGCATACGTATGTACGTTATTACCTTTCACCTTTACTGTTACTGACTAGTTTATTAAAACCCGTTCTCTAAATCAAAGTTACTTAATTCAAATTGGCTCAGTAGTCTTACGTAGCTTTCTGTATACATAATCATCATCATCATCATCATCATCATCGTACAATGGGCTGCATTTCGCCATCATCATTATCATAGTAGCCGTGTCTGTAATCTAGAACTTTCCATGCACAGAAATTCAAGGGCGAGAAAACTTTATTTTGGAGAGAAATTCTCGTCATACAAATAAAAGCCACACATTAACATTAAATGGAGAGAGACCAAAAAATGCTCTTCTTAACTTAACGACTTAGTTACAGTAAAGGATAGAGGGTAGGCATACAAGTGGCGCTATCAAGTTTTTTAGGAATTAAATTCCAATTTTCCTTTTTTTAAATTACATCGTCAATTCGAGTGCTTGTCACTGCTTCCAAAAACTGACTGACTAAAAATCACCCTTCACGGTATTGTGACGTCACTGCTTCGAGAGGGACACTGAATTTTTCATAACACATTTATTTCCGTTCTTTCCTTGAACTCCCAACTTGAATCTAACCCACAGTTTATGCCTGTTTACATTTTAGTCTGAATAACGTACTTATTTTTCAGATTTTCGTGTCAAGCTAACTTGCACTGGTCCACCTAGAAACTAAATCCATACTAACTGATGTAATCGTTCTTCACACGCGTAGAGAAGAGGTCACACAAGACAGAGATAAATTATTATATAGGCATCCATATAATAATACGCTAAGGCATTTTATGTTCGTACCTACGTTATCACCTTACACACCCATTTATTTTAATAAGATCGTCCGATTGCCAAAGATGAAATGCAGCTAAAAAAAAATTGAAAATATACTGCTATTGTTAAAGTAAAAGTTCTGACTTTACTCATCTTAAAATCAATTGTTCCCAAATCGAATTTTGTCGTCCCGTTTTAACTTTACGAACCTAGTATTTGCATTCTTTTTACTTTAATGTCATTTTTAATACACATCTAAGTGTTACAATTTTAAATAAATAAAAGAAGATGAGACATGTTTATTTAATTTGTTTAAAATTTAGCTAACAACAACAATTATTTTTACGGAAGAAGAAAGGAACAATATTTTTCTATATATTCATTTTAAATACGTGTATTATGTACAATAGTTATATTAGGATTAACATTAAGTCATAGCGATTAATGAGAGGTGGCGGTGGTGAAATGATTGACGACGCGCAAAGTTCGAATCCAGTCTGTTCCATAACTAGTGTTAATCGGAATCGGGAATCGAATCTTGTGGGGTTATCAGAAAGATTTTAGCCTATTTTTCGTTACAAAAACGATTCGTTTAATTTTTTTAAACTTAATTTTCCATTGCATTGTTTTGTATTTTCTTTGTATTTGAATGAAATTCAAAAATATAGGAATTATTCTCTGAAGGAGTAAAGCTGTAACACACCATGTGATAAAAATAAAATAATAAAATCGACAATTATGTTTTTCTGGTTTGTATTTAAAGAAAAGGAAATAAAAAAAGTTATTTATTTTACCTGGTCGTCTTGGGAAACCATGTATAAAAATCCCCCCACCTGTACATAGAACTAGCTATACTAATCTTACTATTGAACTATGAAATTGCAATCTACTTTTTCATGTGTGCACTATCTCCACTATTGCAAATATTAGGTGATAAGAGTTTTTAAAAGTATTTAAGAGCAAGTGATCAAAGTGATAACTTGATCTTCCAACAAATTGAGTATACAAACATTGCTTTTTGAGTCAACACTTAATATTCCAACCAATTGAGTATACAAACATTGCTTTTTGATTCAGCACTTTTAACCTTACGTGGACATTTACCGTACGAATCCAATTTTTACACACCCGCCTCTTATATTGCTACAAGAGCAGCATAAACAAACATTTAAACTCTTCAACGTCTGTTTTCAGCCATTCAAGCTTCCATTGTCAGTGGAATAATCGAGACGCCATTCATGACTTAAATTAAATTTCACTGCTTTTTTAAAATTTGTTTTACGGATCAACTGTCAAGAGACTTATTTTTAAAAATGCAGCCATTATAAAAATATAATTTCCTTTTTAATAAAATAAAGCCTTAGAAATATTAGAAAATTACGAAGATCGTTTTTGTAAAAAAGAAAATGAATTCAGTTTAAACACCTTTTGCCGTATTTCTCGATGTTAGAGTTGACGAATTAGGGTTAGGGTTAAGGTTAGGATTAGAGTTAAGGTTCAGGTTAGGGTTAAGGTTAAGGTTAAGGTTAAGGTTATGGTTAAGGTTAGGGTTAGGGTTAGGGTTAGGGTTAGGGTTTAGGTTAGAGTTAGGGTTAAGGTTAGAATTAGGGTAAAGGTTATGTTTAAGGTTAGGGTTAGGGTTAGAATTAAGGTTAGGTTTAGGGTTAGGGTTACAGTTAGGTTTAGGCTAAGGTTTAAGGTTGGGGTTAGGGTTGAGGTTAGGATTAGGGTAAGGGTTAGAGTTAGGGTTAGGGTTAGGGTTAGGGTTAGGGTTAGGGTTAGGGTAAGAGTTATGGTTAGGGTTAGAGTTAATGTTAGGGCTAGAGTTAGATGTGCATAAGAATGTTAAGGTTTCCGTATTTTCACCTCGAATTCTAATTTGTCGCGAATTTTTCAAATGTATTATTGCGTCTGACAAGAAGCGATTTTGTTACCACTAGGATAAAGATAAAAAAGTTTAATTTTTAATTTTCTCACTTTACACACACACACACACACACACACACACACACACACACACACACACACAGAGGCTCCCGCATTTCATCCCAGAGAGGAATCTTCAGGCTAAAAGATTCCCCCGGGGATGAAACGCGAGAGCCTCGTTGTAGCTAAATTGCCATAAATATATTTTCATAGCTTACTACATATATATATATATATATATATATATATATATATATATATATATATATATATATATATATATATATATATATATATAAGGAAATTGACATCGTCTTTGAAGCACCCATGAAATTGTATTTAAGCGAAATTTTGAAAACCAACACATGGTGCAATTTCGTTATTCAAAAAAGCGGCAACCTGCGCCAAACATCGACCGGACTCTACTTATTCTAACGTCTTTTACAACTTGACGTGTTTTCTTGCCTCTACCGTGATTCGACCCCTCGGAGTCAATACGATCAAAACGAGGAAGAAGAAGAGAAAGAAAAAAAACTTATAAGACAGTCTCACCTGACAAAGTTGTTTTACAACGAAAGTTGCAAAAAATAAAAAATAAAAGTATTTTTTTCATTTCAATCGCACCATGTGTTGGTTTTTAAAATTTTACTTATATATATATATATATATATATATATATATATATATATATAAGGTAATCCAACAAAACATAAAGCGTCAACTAATATCTTATAATTAGTGAAACATCCGGATAAAAACTGAAGCTCAATATACAGGGTAGAGCATTAATATTATAATATACAATGAAATAATAATATAATGTGTCAATCAAATTTTATTATAATTCAAAGTTCAAGCAAAATATCTTAACGTTCTTAGCTCATGAGTTTTCAAAGATAATTCTTCTCCTTGGAGTAGTAATACCACTGCGGTAATGGTCCTCTTAGGAGAAGAATTATCTTTGAAAACTTATGAGCTAAGGACGTTAAGATACTTTGCTTAAACTTTGAATTATAATAAAATTTGATTGACACCTATATATATATATATAGCTGTATTAGTTACTATATTAGTGCCCAGTATCTGTGATAGACTTTATGTATATCTAAGTTTTAAACATGGAGTGGATAGCTCATGGTGTCTGTGTTCTTCAGATCATATGACGTTCTTTCTCGTGCGTACCAACCCTAACCCAAACTCTAACCCTAACCATAACACTAACCTAAAAGCTTACCCTAACTCTAACTCTAACCCTAACCGTAACTCTAAC
>OY744540.1:175000-180000 GCA_963556195.1 Sepiola atlantica | reverse complement strand
CCTCTACAAATATTTTGTCTCGTGTCAGCACCAGTTAAAAATATATACAGGGTGTTTCAAAAGTCTTGGGAACATAACGATTTTTAATAACTCAAAAACTATTAGGAGTTGAAAAATGAAATTGGTACCGTTGGAAAGGTTAAAGTTTCAAGTTTTGTGGGGAATCTTCAAGGTTGCTCAATATGAGCACCATTCGTCACACGGCAGACATCTAGTCGATAGGCCATTTCCTGCCAAACGCGTTCCAGCATCTTGACGTCAATGGTTTCCACAACTGCCGTTACTCGAGCCTTTAGTTCGTCAATATCTCTTGGAAGGGGCGGCACATAGACTTGTTGCTTGACAAAGCCCCAAAGGAAAAAGTCACACGGGGTAAGATCTGGAGACCTAGGAGGCCAGGGCATGAGAACGTCATCACCTCGCCCAGATCTCCCAATCCATCTACCAGGCAGCCTTGTGTTAAGAAACTGCCTTACTCTAAGACTCCAGTGTGGTGGTGCACCATCTTGTTGAAAAATGAAGTCATCAGATTCTGCTTGTTCCAACTGAGCCATTAACCAGTCTTCCAGCATGTTGAGATAGGATTCACCAGTGATAGTTGCCTCTTCAAAGAAGAACGGTCCATAGACTTCTTGGAAATTGCACAAAACACGTTCACTTTTGGTGAATCTCGCTCGTGCTCAAGAAGTTCATGAGGATTCTCAGTACCCCATATGCGAGTGTTATGCTTGTTAACTTTGCCATTCAGATGGAAGGTCGCCTCATCGCTAAAAACAAGCCGGTCATCAAAGCCGTTATCTTCCAACTTCTCTTGCATTGCAATGCAAAAGTCACGGCGAAGTGACTTATCAGTGCCCTTCAACTTTTGGACCAACTTGAGCTTGTAAGGTACCATTTGCAGTCGTTTCCTTAAGACACGCCAGACAGTTGCTGGAGCAAGCTGAAGTTCCCTGCTGGCTCTTCTCACTGATTTACGGGGGCTCCGCTGAAAGGCTGTCCGAACTTGCTCAACTGCATCTTCTGAAGTTGAAGGGCGACCTGTTCGCTTACTTGGGCACAAACACCCATCTTTCACAAATTTAGCATGCCATCTGACAATGGATTTCCTTTCAGGGGCTTCTTTTTTAAATTTCCTGCGAAATGCACGCTGAACACATGTCCACGATTCAGTCTTTGCAAATTGGAGGACGCAAAATGCCTTGTCTTGTTTAGAGAACGCCATTACTGCACCTGGAAAGATAACACGAAAATCATTAGTATGACCAAAAACTTGATTAAGCAAGCTTTAAAATGGCACCAGTTTCATTTTTCTACCTGGAATAGTTCATGAGATATACGCATTTGTAATGTTCCCAAGACTTTTGAAACACCCTGTATATTATAAATAAATAAATATATAAATATAATAATAAAGAAAGAAAAAGTTTAATTTTTTAAATTTTTTAAATTTTTCCATTTTTTCCTTTTAATTCCTTAATTTTTTCCTTATTTAAAATTTTTTTTTAAAATTCTTTTTAATTTAAAAAAAAGTGGGTGGGGTGTGATTCAGAGAGGGAAGGAGCTTATAGTGTTTCTTGTAATTTCTGTTTCTTTGGTTCATTTTTGTGCAGTGATAGCTGAGCCCGGTGTAATTTATTGGGAGGAGGGGGGGATTATGAAGTGCTGTTTCTTGCAGTTTCTGTTCCTTGGCTCTTGTTGTGGTGTTCTTCGTGTGGTTTTCTTTTCTCCATTGTAAATTCCTTGTGACTGGTTAGCCTTTGTAGCTTATGCGTGTTAGTTTCCACATTCGAGGATTTACTTTAAGCTGGCAGCTGTTTTGATCATTGCCGTCCTTTGTATGGTTTCGATAGTCCCTTTGATTCCAATTTCTCCCAGTCTTTTCTCCAGGTTTTTGGGGATTGTTCCTAGTGATCTACGATTATTGGTATCATACTAAGTTTCTTCATGCTTCATATTCCTTTCAGTTCTCTGGCTTGTTCTGTGTATTTACTTCGTTTTTCCGTGTCTTTGATCTTCACTCTGTGGCTGCTGGAATGACGAAGTCTACGATTTTACAAGATTTTTATTTTATTAGTATTATTATTATTATTATTATTATTATTATTATTATTATTATTATTATTATTGTCATCATTATTATAATTATCATTATTATTATCATTATTATAATTATTATTATTATCATCATTCTTCTTCTTCTTCTTCTTCTTCTTCTTCTTATTATTATTATAAGCGTGTCACATCTTTATATTCAAACTTCTATCTCTCTGTACTTCTCTCAATCCATCTATCTGTCTCTCTTTTCCCCTTCCCCGTTTTTCCACATCATCTCCTCCACCCCTTATTCACCTCCGCCCAGCACATTCTTCTTTCTCTATTGAAAATAATAATATTGTAAGTCATCCACCGATCCTTTATATAATAGATAACATTGGAAATGACTGAAAAAACTTTAACCTCCAAAGAATGAATAATTTGTTAAACTTTAAGTATTATTTATCAAGGGCAATACCGATCAAGAATATATCAATATTGTGGTAATTTGTTTTTTGTAGTTTTTCACTTTAAGCTGGACACACATAGATACATACATGCACACAGACAACTGCCCTTTATATAATATATTAGTTTCGTTTCAATCAGTTCAAGTAATAAATTTGAATTAAATTATGAAGCGATAGAGAGCGGGCGACACCTGGTAGTAGTCAATAAAGGAAAATAATAATGTGCAATCACGTAGAGGCAAGAAACACATGCGCACGAGAAGTCGTCAAATAATTTTTTTATTGAAATGTTCATCACTTCACTTGTAACTACTTGACATGAAATCGTTTTTATTTCTCATCGCTTTGTCTATTTAAAGGGCTCATTTTATTTGAAACACCACCGAAAAAAAAACAGGAGAAAGTGATGCTGTCTAAATGAGGGTGTCAGAAGTGGGATGCCCTTAACGATTAGCTTCTTCATGTGAACTAAACGATTCACTCAAACAAACGGGAATGCAATTAGAGTAATTAAAGGCAGCAGTTCGTGGAGAATCACCTCCATTAGATGCAAGAATGGAGGAGGCCTCTATTTTTTTCTATGAATTTATCGCTCTATTTCACCCTCTCTTTCTATCTCTCTCTTTTGTTTCTGTTTTTTAATTTGTTATTCTACCCCCCCCTTTCCACCATCTCGCTTATGCTCTCATCTCGTGTTCTCTCTCTCTCTCTCTCTCTATATATATATATATATATATATATCCCTCTCTATCTATCTATCTATCTATCTATCTATTACTCTCTCTCTTTCTCTATCTCTCTATCTATCAATTTATCTCCCTCTTTCTCTCTCTCTCTCTCTATCTATCTATCTATCTATCTCTATCTCTCTTTCACTTTCTCTCTATCTCTCTATCTCTATATCTCTATCTATCTCTGCTTTTCTCTGTATGCTTTTCTTTTTTTCTCTTAGCTTTCTTCTCTAATTTCCATCTTTGTCGACCGTTTTCGTTTATATTTCTCATATTTCCCCCTTTATCCACCCCTCTCTCTTTATATATATATATATATATATATATATATATATATATATATATATATATATATATATATATATATATATATATATAATTAATAAATGAATATGTTTATATGTTTTGCGTTTTTATTGTACGCTTGTCAGTATGGAAGTATGTAGCTGTATCGCCGGTCGAAAATTTCGAACCCCGGATATAAATATTATGGACCCTGGTCCGGTAACCATTCGGCCACCGCGACGATCACGCTTTGAAATGCGAGAGAAATACATTTTGTATCCTTTCAATGTAAACACAAGTACTGTGATTTTAAAGAAAGTTCCAATCTCCCAAAGGAGATAACCATCAACGTGGCTAATTTATTAATCAGCAATTTATTATCTCTCAAAAGAGATAGACTTTATAGGAACTTTATATATATATATATATATATATATATATATATATTTATTTATGCAAACATTGTTAAAAATAATAGAATTCGTCTGTTTAATTAAACTTTATTTTATTTTTCAATTTTTCTGATGGTCTTTTTAGTATTAAAATCAAAACAATTAATAAATGTTCCATAGGTTTCACATGTTTCACGAACGTTTTCGATCTTTCGTCGTATCACCATCAGGTGTCAAAAGCAAATGAACAAAAAAGCTGGAGAAAGAAGAGAATGTTTAAAAGACGGTGGAGAAACGCGCTGTGAGCGTTTTCTGCATTGTTTCAGGAAGTCGTTGGCGATTTTAAATTCAGCAATACTGGATGACATCACAGAATACAGCGCGTGTGCCTCCCATTGTAGAAATCCGCTGGTCACATTTTCTCTGCTTGAAATCTCGCCGACTAAGAGAAAAACACACCCCTTGGAAATTTGATGGTTTGGTGACTTCCGCCTGGTGTCACTCTCTGACCTTTGAGATTTAAACGGTTCCTTTCAAATATGGCCCTCATTATATAACATCTGCTCCCTGTTTCCCCACTGTACCAGCGTGCAGAAATTTTAATGTAATGTGAACAAACAAATTGTTGCAGAATTGCCCCCTATAATTTTGGCGGCAAATTATAGTAGCCCCCTACGTCTCAGTGATAATATGACTTGTTTGGTGTGAATGAAAGTTAAACATAGCGGTTCCAGAGGAAACCACCGGAAGTTATCACTGTCTCATACTATATTTCGTCCTTATGCATCTCTCATATTTATCGCTCTCCTTCTCCTTTCTCTGTCTGTCTGTCTGTCTGTCTGTCTCTCTCTCTCTCTCTCTCTCTTTTGTTGGGATTTTTCCCGTTAAAATGAAATACGAAGACTGTAGTCCACTGGAAGAAACGTTGGTGGCATATATAAACGTAACTAGACAAGAACAGAGATAACAAACAACTTGCGTAGATCAAGAAAAGGGTATTTATATAGATAAAAAAGAGAAGAAAGAAATAGAATGTTGCTTGCAAAAGAAGTGCCTTTGCGGACTCACTGTAAATGCCAGTTGTCTTG
>OY744540.1:107500-172500 GCA_963556195.1 Sepiola atlantica | reverse complement strand
GTATTAATCGTTGTGGGTATGATAATAATAATAATAATAATAATAATAATAATAATAATAATAATAATAATAATAATAATACTATCACTACTACTAATAATACTACTACCAATAATACTACTACAAATAATACTACTAATAAATTTATAACAATACTACCAATAATAATACTACTACTACCAATAATAATAATTAATAAAAAAGTATAAGATGATAGTTGTGTTTACAAAATTACCAGTTGATGGGTAGGTGACGTTTTTTTTTGTTTTTTTTTAGTAACAGCCTAAGTGGATTACTAAGAAGGTGTAATCTATTATGCCTCCAGATAATTGATGTTTCTTTTTTTTGTTTAGAAGTTTGCCCCTATCACTAAATTTAATTATTTCAAGTTTTTCTGTTAGGCAAAGGTAACAAGGTGAATTTAGGGAACCACAGGTGCTAGTTTTTTCTGATTGTGTTCCAGGTCACTGTTGGTGATTGGTTATTGTTGTATAGTTCCCAGTAATATATAGAAAGTGAGGTTCTTTTTTGATATGTAGGGTTATTAAAAGAAAACTTATGTCCAGTATATCTTTCTTTGAAGGTATTACCGGCCATACCTATGTAGAATTTTTTCAGGGTTGGGCTTTCTTTAGTAGAGATTGTTGCTTGATATACTGATTGGGTTATTTGGCAATTTTGTTGTAATGGGAATTCTTTTTTGTTTGTGCAGTTACAGGCCTTGGTATTTGTTGTTTTCGTTGCGGTAGTTTTTTCATTTAGAATTTTATTGTTATGTTTTCTTATTATTTTTTCTAAATTTTCGCCACAGCTATAGCTTAATTTGAGATTGCTTTTATTAAAAAATGTATGCAGCATATTGTTGGGAGGGAAGTGTAGATTAATTAAGTCTAAAATCTTTTTACCGAGTGTGGTTTTAACCATGTTATTATATGGAGGTGTGAACCAAATAATCTTTCTACCCCTGCGTCTGTTTTTGGGGGGTGTAGGTTTGGTGAATTTAATTTGGGTGTTTTTGTATCAACTTTGCTTTAACGCTTTATTGTAAAAGTCCTTAAGCATTTCTTCATTAGAGGAGTTATCACTAATTCTTTTTTCGATTGATCTGGGGATCAATTATGGTTTTTGGGTGGTTAGAGAGTGGGTGGACATATATTGGGTTGGCATTGTCTTTAGTATACGGTTCATAAGTTTCTTTATTTAAGTTGAATGTTACGTCTAAAAAATTAACTATTTTAATGTTAGATGTTATTTCTACTTTGAGATCTAATCTTTTCATTTCTCTAAGAATATTTTTCTATTCACATTTTTTTATTTCACATTTTTGTCCATTTGAGTTCTTTACTATTAGTAATCCGTCATCCCTATATAGGCCTATATCTTCAATGCTAATATTTTTTGTGAGATTATATAGTATGTGAAGACCAACTAGATCAGTGACTTCTGCTGAGTCCAGGGAGCCCATAGAAACATCAAAAGATCCAAATTGATTGCTTTTAGTCCATTGTTCATGTTTACAGACTAGTACTGTATTTCTGCATTTTCTAATTATATTGATTTCTTCTACAGAAATATCAGATAGAAGTGTGGCAAAATCGATAACGTTTTAAAAAAGTTCTTTGAATATAGATGTCAAACTGGATGAACGAGCAATTAGTTTTATTTATTATGTTAAGATTGAATCTGCAGTATTTATCCATTGTTTATAAAATGTTTTTATCTGCTTATTTATTCTTTCTAAATTTGTTGACTAATTTTCCCTATTTTTTAACAGCCCCAATTTTTGAAATGTTAAATTTATTTTCTTCTTTTCTTTCTTTATCCCTCCATTTCATTCTCCAAATATGATCTGAGGTTAAGATTGGATTCAAACTCTGCCTGATGAGATCTCAGTTTATAGTAACTGTTGATCGATAACATCGACATGCCAGTGTCGCAGATTTTGTACATGTCTGTGTAAATAAAATTATCATATATAAAGCTCTATTTTGATATTGTTTTTATAAACCCGGTTAAAATTCTCTGGATTACCACCCTGTGGATATTTTTTACCTGGATTATTACCATTATATATATATATATATATATATATATATATATATATATATATATATATATATATATATAAAACAAATAAAATTTAGATTCTTTTGACCATGTCATTATTTATCTGTCAAGTATTTGGATTTTTGAAAGAGAAAAAGGCAAGGTGACTGGAATCTAACTTTATATTGTTTATTTATACATGCTCTGGTGTTGAAAAAAATAACATTCATTGAGCTTGAAAGTCCTACTATTAATAAAGGTTGTCGGTTCGATCCCGGGCTTATTATAGGTGCTGGTCTAGCCACACAAGAGTTGTGATACAGCATTAGAACTATATAAGGCCTTTTCCCCTTTCGTCGTTAATGACATTGCCTATTAATACTTTGGTGTAAATAAACAAATAGAGCACTGTCAAGTGGTGGTCAATGCGTGTATAAAAGCATTGTAGATATCATTTACTTGCGTGGCCTGGTGATTAGAGCTTCTGTCTATCGACTCGATAGTTGCTGGTTCGATCCCGGGCTTAGGATGGGTGCTGGTATAACCACACTGAAGAGCTGTAATACAGCGAAACAGTTAGTGTATGGAAAACTCTCACTATATATATATATATATATATATATATATATATATATATATATATATATATATATATATATGTAGTTCAATAACACATCATTATCATAGACGACAGATTCACGTCATTTTTTCCAACTTATTTTTTTTATTTCGCAGACAATTGTTTCGGCTAACATCAAGATATTTGTAAAATGCTCCTATTTATTGGTGTGGATATTCTTACTGCAAATTGTACAAAAGCAAATTCAAACACTTTTAAAAAATTTAAAAGATTATAGCTCGAATTACAGTAAATATTCATTTTCAATTTTTTTTTTTGCAATTTGCACTGAGGATAGAAACACCAATAAATAAATGAATGCATAGGAGCATTTTACAAATATCTTGATGTTAGCCGAAACAATTGTCTGCGAAATAAAAAAAAAATAAGGTTTTAAAAAAATGACGTGGATCTGTCCTCTGTGATAATGATGTGGTATTGAACAACATAAAAATACTAAATATAGCAAGTACTTTGTGTTACAAAATTTTAAAAAATACACAGACACACACACACACACACACATATATATATATATATATATATATATATATATATATATATATATATATATATATATATATATATATATATATATATATATAGTAAGCAATGAAAATATATATGGCAATCAAGCTACACAGAGGCTCCCGTGTTTCATCCCCGGGGGGAATCGTCAGGCTAAATGAAGTAAATACTGAAAACTGATACATAAAAAATTATATCTCCTTATAATATTTCATGTGGATACATGAAGTACTAATATATATATATATATATATATATATATATATATATATAGAGAGAGAGAGAGAGAGAGAGAGAGAGAGATATATATATATATAGAGAGAGAGAAAGAGAATATAGAAAGAAAAAATTCACATACACATTGCAACTGTCAGCATTTGTAATTTAAAAAAGATTTCTTACCAAAATTATTCACTTTAACACACACTATATATATATATATATATATATATATATATATATATATATATATATATATATATATATATATATATGATTCCGCAAGGATGGAGCGTTTAAATAATATTTTAATATATTTATAAATAAATTAATATTTGAAGTTCCTTCTCAACTTGACGCTTTAATAGGTAAATAAAAAAAATCCATAAAAAGCTAGAATGTATGTTCCTTCCTGTTGAACACTGTTATGACGGCTGACTATACTGCCCACTTCCGTTAGCATATATAGGGTTTATTTCTTACCTCGTCTGTGGCCATTTACGTTAGCCTCGTTAGTTAGCGCGCCCGGAATTGGAGTTAACTATTACTCTTGTTCCGGGGTTCGAATTCTGCAACTGACGTGATTGATTATTTCTACACTGATGATTCCGCAAGGATGGAACATGTACATGCGTAGATAATATTTAAATCTATATATTAATACGATAGCGTGTGTGTTCGTATGTCACGCTTACATCAAAAGCCTTGCGCATGCGTGCCGCACCTAGATTTAGAAAAGCATTCAAGTCACCTAATTTTCGTACGATTTTCAAGTATTACCCTTTGGCACAACGGTTAGCAACGTGGCATTTTGACGTCAGCCCGACTGGTTTATAGTTCAATCCCAACCAACCTCTAAAAATGTTTCTACTAGGGGGGACGGAGGAAGGAGACGATCGGAAATACACATATTAATACGATGTTCATTTTTAAAAATAAATATACAAGTCAAATCATATTTTATTCAAACATGTATAGGTAAGAAAAAAGATAATTAGTATTGAAAACATCATTTCGTATAATTTACACGGGTCCCACTAGTATTTATTATTAAAATAATTATATATATATATTTTATGTGCATTCCAATGATCAAAGGAAAAATCACTCCATAGCCATACCTTACATCTGATCTTCCAATTTCTTCATCTGTCGTCAAACACCACAACCAAACATTACTTCTGTAATTTCAATATCAGATAATATCTGTAATTCCTCATTGCTCTACCAGCAAAGAAAAAAGTTTTTTTGATATGTTTAAAACTGTATTGTTTTATTTTTCATGTTTTTTTTCAAATTCAATGCTTTTATCATTTTCGTACGCGCATTTCGTAGAAAAAATTATGGGAAATACTTCCCCAGTCTGTTACTCATCGAGTAATTGTTAATTCATTATCATATCCCTTTTTTTTTATTTTTCACACTCAAGTTAAAGTCCCTTGTTTTTTTGTTTCACTGTTAGGTACTTTTTTATTTATGAATTTTCCAACGGTGGGTCGGCTTATGCAAGTGCTTAGTCTGCAAGTGCATTTTCTTTCTTTGTTTAAAATGATTCAAAACTTCTTTAGACTATATATATATATATATATATATATATATATATATATATATATATATATATAGTCTAAAGAAGTTTAAAATGATTCAAAACTTCTTTAGACTATATATATATATATATATATATATATATATATATATATATATATATATATATATATATATATATATATATATATATATATAGTATAAAGAAGCTTTGAGTCATTTTAAACAAAAAAAACAAAAAAAACAACAAACAAAAAGTAAAATGCAGTTTAAATTCCCAGAGAAACTAACTAAATCCAAGATATTTCAGACTTAACATTCGTTGGAAAATTAATAAATAAAAAAATAATAAGCAAATAAAAAAAATAAAACGATGGGGAGTTAAGTATCTAAGAGTGAAACAAAAACAGGAGACCTTCGGCACATGCACGCATGGGCGTATGCTTGTGCGTGTGTGTGTTGCACACATGCGCAGTTTCTTGCGAAGCCTTTTGAGTTTTCAAAATCTCAGCATAACGCAAAAGATGGGGTTCAAATCTGCGGGGCATCGTAATGTGAATCATTTGTGTGATAACATAAAAGTAAGTTCAAAACGGTTCCTGGTGCGAAGCGAAGGGAGAATCCTTAATAAGATTTATAACGATCCGTCACGTCACTCTCTATCGATAATTTATTAATGTTCGATATAAAATAAGGCAGACCATATAAAAGGCGTCACATCGCCCTGGCCTCCAATATGTGGCTCCTCCTTGTAAAACATTCATAGCAAGAACTCGTCTTACTACCACAACGAAAATAGACTTTCTTTAGAATTTATTATGGACAGAGCTTTCGTGCAAAGACTTCCCACATGTGGAACACAATACCGCGGGACTGCTTCCCTGCTTATTTATAGCTTCTTTCGTTGAACTTGCCTTTGGAATTCCCACCCAGCTTTTTTTTATCACAGTAGCCCCTTATGTTATAGGCTGCCCCATAATAAATCAAATCCATTACTACCCTTGATCAATGTTAAGTACTCCCATAGTGTTCCTCATTTATTAACTAGCAATAATTGTCGTTTTATTAATCCTTATCCACGAGTAGCTCTTGGCCTTCATAAGTTGCGACTCAATGGTAAAAAAATATTAAGAATCATCGTTGTGATTATTTCAGTACGAACTATAGAAGATACACTATGCTTACATTTAATGATTATGTTATATCGGTGATTAAAAAGTAACTTCTATTATTAAGTTCTCGTAATTTATTACTGAGATATAATGCTTACAGTAGATGGATATGACAATAAATTGTATAGCATGGGGTTTTATTTAAATTTACATATGGGTGCCAGCATTCGCCACCAGCTTCTAATAATATTACAATAAAAATACGAAGATATCATAGCCAAAGTTATTTATTAAAACAGACTTTTAAAAATAGTTTGTACACTCGCTAAAAAAGGCACCACACGGATGCCTTTTGGCTAAGATTAAACTGTAGTATCAGTTTCGATACTACACTTCATCTGTTCTCTCTACAGTCAGTGAAAGAGAAATTCTTCTAGACCGAGGCAATTTTTATTTTTGTCCCAATCCAGAGTTACTCTTTTAGAGGAGCTGAATTTTCCCCACATTAAAAAAACGACTTTGTGTTTAATTTTGCCCTCCTGGGGAGTTGAGTAAATAGAGACACTACACGGTGGGTTTTAGTCCAGCGCCAGCGGATGGGCTGTTGTATAAATGAACACAAAAATCATGAAATAATTCCATTTAAAATGAACGAAAATGTTTAAATTGAATTGAAAAATATTACGATAATGTTATCCTTGTGTTATTTGGATTATTCGGACTACTGTGTGTGGCATGTGATAACGTACGTACGGGCATAAAATTGCCTTAGCGTATCATTATATAGCTTTAAAAAGGTTTGAATAATGATATGCTCGCGTATTATTTTGTGGAATTAAACACTAAACACCGTTCATATTTGATTACACATCGATTTTTTTTTCAAAAAGCCGACTAGCTTTTCTTTATGCATTATTTTGTTTTTAAATCAACGAGCGCGTTTCTATCGGAATCAAAAATTTGAGCGAAATACATAACCTGAACAGACAAGAATCTACTACGGCGGTCATTTCATTTAATTTTTGATTGAGGAAGGTGATAGGATCGCCAAAAATTTTCTAATCCCCACTAAAATCAAATAGAACACGTTCTTCTGGATGTTCAACCAATGACCGTACTGAGACTAATTAACAAAACAGTCACAGATTTCTGTATTCTATTCAGTTTGATTTTCTTGGCGGCCTATTCTACGTGTTTATATATATATATATATATATATATATATATATATATATATATATATATATATAATGGAATGGGGAAAAGTAATTAAGGAAAAAATAATTTTAAAAACATGAATGCCGACACGGACTTAATTTCTAAAAATAGAAACAATTGGATTTTTATAAAAAAAGTATTTTGTACGGGATTTTAAATTAGTAATAATAAAGTCTCCTGTCATTTAACGAGTAAGAGTGATATTTTCCCGTAAAGTTGACAAAAAAATAAACCGGTCCATTAAAAAAAAGTTTGTTTTTTTTTCAAAATAGAAAATAGATTTCTGATAACGATATTCCGTTGTAACATTTATTTATGGAATATAGAATAATATTCTCCACAGAGAGTTACAAACAGACACAGCCGTTAAGGAAATATTTTAAATGATTTAAAATAATAACTAGATTTTTGTAGAAGGCCTTTTTATAATAACAGTTTATTTTTGATATATGAATAATTTTTTTAAAAACAAATTCTGCGGGATAGGCTTTTTTCGCTTCGTTAAACAACAAAACGATAATAATTCGGCAGTTAATTAAATGAAGGATATTTTCCCAAAATGTAAAATGACGTCCCAGACACTAGATGATTAATTTCTATAAGGAATAGGTTTAATAATAAATATTTTTAGAAACAGTATTTTGAATAAATAGTTTCTATATTAAGATTTTTTCTTGATGGAAGGGAGTTTTCTGCGGGATTGACATTCAACTCGTCGTGTGTTTATTTCGAAGGGTAATAAATCAACAATTGAAATAAGACTCTTTGAACTCGGACGAACATTTGTGTTGACTTTTCTTTGTGAGAAGTTGGATTTAGAATTCCCATACTATCATTGGATTGGAATCGTAACTTGTGAGCGGTATCTTGAATGATTTAGTTCTTTTGTTTTCTTGTGGGGGGGGGGGATTTATTCATCATTGTACCGGCTAACGTGAAAGTGTATTATCGCACATTGTTCCGGTTTTGTGGTTTTATTGAATGTATTTGGGACCGATTACTTGCTTGTTGGCTTGGTGGAAGAAATAATGCACAAGCTACTTTTCTAAGACTTTTCTAGGACTTTCTTTTCTTATCGTTGTTCTTCCTTGCTTTTTAAGTTTGACCTTTATTTTTATTTTTATTATTTTTTTTTTCTCTTCTCTTCTTAAGTGACCTCAACTATTACAACGCCACATTGTGTTTTGTCGGCAGTTGAAACCAGTATTCCAGACATTTAATTTCCCTGATGATCTGCCAAGCAAGTAACTGCTTGGTAGTGAAACACGTGTAGGAAAAAACATTTAATTTGAATAAATAGTATTTGTAAGAAAAAATATCTTTAATGGTGATCATTGGTGTCTTGAAAGGAATGCTTTGGTAAGCCTTCATAAAATCACATATATATATATATATATATATATATATATATATATATATATATATATATATATATATATATATTTAACATAGTTCACCCCAAACAAGGCAGGCCGCCACTGTAGACGTAAGGGGCTACTGAGAAAAAAAGGGAGAAGGTTGGTGAGGGGGGTCAACCTAAATTGTTATCTGCGCAGCGAGATGTCTGTTTACATTAGTTTTAAATTTCTGAATGTCTGTACTGTCGGGGAAACAGGAGACAGGGAGGGAGTTCCAGGGGCCAACAGCACGAGGAAAGAAGCTATTTGAGTAGAAAGCTCTCTGGCATCTGGGGACCTCCACAGTGAATGGATGGGATTTAGTTGATTGTCGAGTTGGTCTAGTGAATTTACGTCGAGCGGGCACAAGAGTAGCCAATTCATCGGAGCATAATCCATTGAAGTATTTGTAAAACAAGCACAAGGATGCTACATTGCGGCGATGGGACAGGGACTGGAGCTTGGTTGACAGTGAGAGACCTGGTTACTCTTGACCTTGTCAAGGAGGGGAAGACTAGTAGATGATGCACCAGCCCAGCCCGTAATTCAGGAATTACCACCCATAGAATCGTTAATACAACCATTTCTGCAATGAACCCATACAAATAAATATCAGTGTATGTCCACCAAGTTTCGGTTATGAATGTCCAACAGTCTTTCTTTTATCGAGGTTCACTGATAAGCATACCTACATACGACGTGCAAAATTGTCAATAACTCTAGCATACTCTCTCTTTCTCTCTCTCTCTCTTTCTCTCTCTCTTTCTCTCTCTCTCTCTCTCCTTCTCTCTTTGCACTGTCCTGTTTTGGACTGTGATGGTCCTCTTGAGTTTAAGAATAGCCTGGGGATTGTTTTGATAGACATTATCTTTAAGATAAATAAATAAACAAATATCAATTTTTAAAAAAATTATGCACACCATCTTTTAAAAAGAGTAGATAGGTGATAAACGTACGTACGAACATGAAATCATCTTAATGCCTTATTATATAAATAACAAGCTTAAAAGTCGCGTTTCCTGCGTACTTTTAAAGATGCGTCTGCGAGAAGAAACTTGAAAGATATCTCTACAACTCTTCTACGAATGATTCCGTAAATTATTCATTGAATTTGATTTGTTGAACAGATGTCACTATTTTACCAATAACTGAGTAAGAGAGTGTTGAGTTATGCCTTTTCCGCTGTATTATCGTGTAACTGACCACTATGGATCCGATACGATTTTAACCATCTCGGATTTTTTTCTTGTATGTCGCCATCTGTTTATTAGTAGAACAAAACTAACGCCTGTTTTATATTCTTAAATCTTGTCAATGTTATTTATAGCCTTATGCCTGACAGGATAAGATCGCTAACCAGAAAATGACTGAATCCTTATAAAATGACCTCCATTCTGTAGTAGAATGGGGTCAAAAATGTATAGTTACATTCAATGCTACCAACACAAAGCTCCTTTCCTTTAACAATTATGAAAAACCTTTCCAACCACCGAATGTCATGGCTGATAACACCCTTCACGAGAGTCCAACATTCAAACTCCTGGGTGTAACATTCACGGGAAACATGAATTTTAGGATGGCGAATGAAGTAATTAAAGAAAACTTGATATAGTTGATTCTATATTCGGTACCCGTCAATGTAATTTTTTATTGGGCCCTACCTTTTCTTCTTCTCTGCACCCCCTCTCTCTCTCACAGACGTTATGTTGCTAGTCTCAGTCTCTTCTCTAACTATTATTATGGCATTTGTCCTTCAGATTTGTCTTATTTATTCCCTGCTTCCTTTGTTACAGCTCGTTTGACTCGTCCAATGGTCTTCATCAATTTGCTTTTTAGGTTCATCGTTGTAATACAGCTTCCTATTCCAGTAGCTACTTTCCAATAATTGCAGGCTTGTGGAACTCTCTTCCTGCTGACTGTTTTCCTCCTACCCAAAGACTAAGGTCAATAGGCATCTCATGTCTTTCAGTTAATCATTTTTAGTTCTTTTTAGCTCCTTACATCAACTGGATATATGCCTGGGTCAACTTCCATAAAAATGTTTAAAAATTAAACCAATGACGCATCCTTGGATCAACACGGATATCTGATACTTTTGAATCACTGGTCGAGAATATCGCTCTTATCGACCATTGCCTGATTTATTCCCTGCTTCATTCGACTCGTTAGTCTAGTGGTTTTCAACAATTTGCTGTTAAGATTCATCGTTGTAATACATCTTCCTATTCCAGTATCTACTTTCCAAAAGTTGCAGGCTTGTGGAACTCTCTTCCATATAAAAATGTTTAAAAATTAAACCAATGGCGCAGCCATGGATCAACACGGATTTCTGATACATTTGAGTCACTGGTCGAGAATGTCTCCCTCCCTTCGGTCCTTCCAATTATTATTTTAACTACACTATCAAAGGCAAAGCTATTTATTATTGTTGTACTTCGTTTATTCTCACAAAAACAAAGCAAACAAAAAACAAAAACAAATAAAAGATCAAAGTGATGGAAACGTTAAGCATTTAATCAATTTCACCCCCTTCCCCAACCTCGGTTTGAGGTTCCATTCAAATGCTGCACCGATCCTTTATTGTTTACACGTTTCTCTTAGCTCAATCCTATCTTCAACACAGCAATCAGTATTCGATCCTGCCTAAACTGAAAAATTATACAAACTCCCTAAAAAAACATGTCCGCTTCGTATAATGAGTCATTGGAAACACTTCCCCTAATTGGAAACTGTATCCTTTTGATAATTCTCTACACAAGATCCCCTGGAATTTATCAATGGAGATTTCCGTGTTTTCTTTTCTTTTGTTTGTGTGTTTTTGTTTCATATAGTAAAAAAAACATCCTACCCTATTTGTGTTCATGAACTCACGGACAACAAAGTCCGGCTCAAGAGAATCCTTGGAATGTTATATGTCAACCCCGCAACTCTTAGTCGATGCTGGCATTCACTTTGCTTGACGTCAACTGACCAATGAGTAAATGTCAATGAAGTCGGCGTAGAGTGTAAATATATTGTTTGCGTCCATGTTCTTTATTTCGGATATCATTACGAGTTTGTTGCTTCTTTAAATCGATGCACCGATTATTGCTGGGAAACATCCGAAAACGCTCCCAGAGAATTATTGAGACAATCGTTTCATGAAATGATTTATTTGTATTATTTGTATTATTCGGACTACTATTCTCATCTTGGTTGTTATATTTTCAACGTTTCGAGCGATATTCTTCAGGTGTTGTTATGACGTTAGTAGTAGTAGCGAATATAGATCATATATATATATATATATATATATATATATATATATATATATATACATATATATATATATACAGAGAGAGAGAGAGAGAGAGAGAGAGAGAGAGAGAGAAAGAGAGATAGAGAGAGAGAGAGAGATTTTTTTTGATACTCGATTATAGGGTACAGAGCATTTATATGTGATTTTTTGAAGGCTTACAAAAGCATTCCGTTCAGGAGCCCAATCAACACCACAAAAGTTTTTTTAATTAAAAAATTATTTATTTATCATTTTTCAAATTAAAGAGTTTTTTTACCTACACGTGTACCAAGCAGGTACTTGCTTAGCAGATCATCAGGGAAATTAAGTACCTTGAATAAGAATTGCAACAACCGGCAATACACAATGTGGTGTTGCGAGATCACTTAAGAAGGGAAGAAAAAATAAAATAAAAAATAAAAAGATAAAAACAAGGAAAAAATAGAGAATGTCTTAGAAGAATATCTCGCACGATTTTCACAACATTGTTGCTACGAGTCGAAACAGCAAAAAATTAGTGCTTGGTAGTGAAACACGTGTAGGTAAAAAAAAACTCTTTAATTTGAAAAATGATAAATAAATAATTTTTGAATGAAAAAATCTTTTATAGTGTTGATTGGGCTCCTGAACGGAATGTTTTGGTAAGCCTTTAAAAAATCACACACACACATATATATATATATATATATATATATATATATATATATATATATATATATATATACATCGGAATCGTGTCGTCTCTTGTATAGTAGCAGAAATGTATAACCACAATAAATCTCATTAACGTTTTATCTCTCTTTTGGGGGAGGGAAGAAACCGTATCGAAACACGTCTGCTTCGTCTCGTAGCCGAAAACCGAAGAGAGCGTCTAGTTTTTCTTTTTGTCTCGCATCAATGTATTCTGTAACTTCCTGTCTGCTACGTCACTACCTGTTTCTTTCCACGCACATTCGATAACCTATATTTTGCGTGAACTATTTCACGTTAAATATTGTCGCAGCTATTCCG
This sequence comes from Sepiola atlantica, assembly GCA_963556195.1. NCBI lineage: Eukaryota > Metazoa > Mollusca > Cephalopoda > Sepiida > Sepiolidae > Sepiola > Sepiola atlantica. The sequence goes on along the minus strand of OY744540.1, from coordinate 159,528 downwards.
AAGCTTCGCCAACATTTGCATCCCTTACAATTTAGTAAAACATAAGATGAAGTATTATAATGTATTTTTAACGTTAAATATTATTAAATAGTTTAACTTTAATACTAATTTATCATAACGACATTATCGTTAATGTTAATGCTTTTAATATGATGAAATAATTTATTAGCATTATTCGGATTATTCGGACTACTATCTTGGTTGTTATTTTCACAACGTTTCGGCCGGTGTAACCTCCGACTTTGTTCGGGTGCATCTTTTCGAACTTGGGAATCTTTAAGCCGAACTCGAGAACCTATAAAGAATTTCGAACTAAACGATATATTTTATCCGCGGGTAGATTGTTCTGGTGCCCGGGTAGAAGTGTTAATCAATGTGGATCCGTGGCGAAACGGTTAAAGACGCTTATTAACAATAACTTCTAAGTGATGGTTGTTTTACCCGGACCAGTACTAAATGCGTGACCATTTAGGAAGACCACGTGTTTTATGCAACAAAAAAATCTCTCTAAATTCAAATTAATCTACAAATTCAAAATCGTATGCAACAAAATGATTAAGATGGTTGATATGCCGTAAAACACAACAACATCAACTATTTTACACGGACAACAATACACATCCTAGATGTGACATTAATCTCCAGAATTTAGAAATAAAAAATCAATGGCCGAATGGCCTATGCTGGAATTCTCATTTCTTTGATCAATCATAACTCAAAAACGAATAAACCAAATTAGTTAAAACTTTGCACAAATTTTTTATTTGATAGGTTCTATAAGTGTGTAGAATTTCAGCATCATTAGTCAAGGCAACCCAGAGATCCAGAAAGTTCAATCATGAAATTATGTTATCTGTGTGTACGTACGTACCTCATCAACTATTTGATGGATTCAGCTGATTTTTGGCAGAGATAGAGGTTCTAGGGTCTAGTTGATGGCATTTTAATTTCAGTTTACCATATAACTTAGTTTTCCAGAAAATTCCAAACAACCTTATTAGAAGGCATTGTATTGAGGCATAGCCTTTACAAAAGTAGTGACATTCCATGAAAAATTCCAGTATACTGAAACCATATTTTTTACACTTTTATTGTCATTAAGGGAATGACTACATATCAACCAAACCATTTCATTATTACATCACTACAGTATAAATCTCTATGCATGAGTGGATGAAGTGTGTGAGGTGCGTTGAAGAAAAATTCCTACCAGTATACATAGCCCTGTTGTGCTCGCATTTCTTAATGACAATAAAAGTGTAAAAATTTGCGAATTTCCTTGCTTTTGTACATTTAGTGTATATGAATTTGTATCTTAACCCTATTAAGGGCATATGATTTCAGTATACTGGCATTTATCATGGAATAACAAATAGATCCAGACCAAAATTACATATAGCAATTAAACATACGGCAATCCGGAACTAGACAGTATATTTTACAGATGTTTAATCTCACAATGCAGCAAACTATTTAATATATATGGCATAATTACGTTGACACACCAGTTCTCGTTAGATCAACGAAGTTAAGCAACGTTGAGCCTGGTCAGTAGAAGATGGGTAACCGTTTGGGAATATTATGCATTGTATGTGTCGAGACGGGCACACCTATCTGCTAAAATATACAAAAACTAATGTTGATTAAAATGATCTCGCCTGGGTGAGATACACATGCGACTGGGACCGCTTGCGAATTTGATATTCCCTAGAAACTTCCTCCATATGAGGAATCTGGCTGAAACTACTTAGATTACATCAATGCAAGACAGAAACTAAAATCAAGATATAATGATAATAAATCACGATTGATTTTGTTTATTATTATTGCAGCAGTCATGTATTACCAATTGAAACTTAGCCGGGATGCTAGCTGGGAATTGATCGCTTCCATTTAAGACACTAGACAACATTTTCATGTTTTTTAGAATAATGGTACACCAAACTGGAGTATATATATATATATATATATATATATATATATATATATATATATATATATATATACTAGAAGAATACCCGTCCTAGGACGGATAACACAATTTTCACCACTTTTATGCCTCCTTACGAAGAGTAAAATCAACATATAATGTTGCTAAACCTTATGTCTATAATTCTCATTCTAACTTTGATCAAAATCCAACACAAGATTTTGATTCTAGAACATGTCTAAATTTTAAGGAAATTAAAATACAATGAATCTTGCTTAATTAGTTTCTAATAACTATGGATCAAATACAATGCAAATCCGATATATTTGAATTTCCATATTATGCTTCCTAAAACCGCTTTTAAATACTTCAAAGAAACTCAAATTTATGGAATATTTATTAATAGATGCCTAATACTATTTCACAAAAATCGGAGGTATCTGAATCTAAGCATATATACACATACCTAACTTCATATAGAGACAGATAAAGCAAATATGGAAGTGTTTGTTCATACTTAAATTGCATATCAATCAACAGATTCCTACTTATATTTTTGCCTGATTGTAAATGATCGACATTTCTTTTTGTATTATAGCTTAAGAAACATTCTGTTAATCTAGTTCAAGCGTATACGAAACTGAAACTCTTAATCGGTGTCTAGCTCTGACGGCGAATTCTTTGTTTAAGACCATGCATTAAAGTTGTTGGACAATTAGCAAAATTATGGCGGATTGATCTACGGGAAATTATTTATTCAAAGCTTGGTTGTTTACATATATTTTTGTCTTGGGTACTCCCTGGTAAAGGCGGGTACTTCCGCTAATACATGAATATAACAGTTTTCCATCTTTGGAAATGCGTATTAACATTCCCAATAAAGGTTGTAATCGTTTGACTCACACAACGAACTCCAACCCCATCGAACCCATTTTGACTTTTCAATTCCAAAATCAATTGACTTCTGCTTTCTTTTAGTATCGATTACTCAGCGATGCTGATGGTAAAACAAAACATTTGGATGTGTCAGTCTGTTAATGATTAGGACAAATTGAACAATTTCCTTTGAACGCTCGCTATTTTTTAATATGTCTGCCCGGATAGAATCTATCAGATAATATAACGAATAGGTTCACTGTCTGTCTGTCTGTCTGTCCGACTTGGAGAATTTTTGTAAACGTAAGAGGGGGCGACTAAATCCTATTTACTTCATTTTCAAGTGAGCAAGAATCTTTGCAAACCTAAGAATTACATTGGGAAACTATTGATTACTTAATTTAGATAAAATAACATATAAATAAAGTATAAACAAATTTCACGACGAGACTGCGATTTGAAACCCAGCATATGTTCTGTATCTTACTAAATATAGTACTCTTTCAAATGCTATAAAAAAAAACTCGCTCAAACTACAGGCGTGTTTTGCAATTTACATAATTCATTTCTTTTAAACTTCTAATAAATTCATATTTACAAATATACACTTATAACTGCTATTCTCAAATTTATATATGTATTTAGAATATTTTTCGATAAAGTAATATTAATAAAAATTATTGATATAATTAATTAAAGACATTTTATTCAGAAACGAGCCTGTTTTTAAACCATACTTGGAATGTAAAGTAATGTAAAAAATGTCGATCCCCTCAAATTGGGCCACGGCAGTACTCGTTTTTGTACACTCGTCCCGGAACGGTCGTGACAGTTCACTCGTCATTTTTAAAACATAAATCATATAGTTTGCATACCTTTAAATTTCTCCCTCGCCGTATAGAGCATGCGTCGTCAAGTGGTTGAATTCTCTCTTCCTTCATTCTGCCGTGAACCACGCCGCTGTAACAAAAAACCTCATAGCCGATTTTGAAGACAAACAATCTTTTAAATTTAACTTCTGTTTTATTTCAAGCATTAGTTATTCGTCAGCTGGGAGATATTCACTAACGTCGAGAGAGAGTAAATTACTGCTTTCGTAATTACTTAGCAATTAAGTCCTTAATCATTCGTGGAGGGGGGAGAGATCTTTCACCTGTATTTTCTTAGGGAATTTAATCCCCCTAATTATGTTGCAGACTACATGGTAAAAATCACGTCTGATAGGTTCGCCTCCAAAACCCAGACTGACTAAAACTCGCTTCTCACGAAGAACGAGTGACGTCACGGATCCCTCTGCTTCCCACGCAAACGCCCGTGACGTCCTAGAGCCTCTATCTTGATCTAAGGTCTCGTCACGCGGTGACCCTGTCACGTCTGTGAGCTCCGACTGTGAGAACAGGCCCCATTCTGTACGGGTCCACCTGCACTAAATCCCGCAAGTCTAGTCCGTTCCAATAGGGTCATTATCCAACAGAACCACTGATTCCTTTGCCCCAAGAGTGACCAAAGTCGATCTCAAAGAGAGTGCGGCTAGATTGCGGATAGCAAAAATATGGATGAATCTATTTATTACACGATGAGGATCGAATTTCAATTGTCTTGAATTATAGATTACTAACAAGTCACCGCTTATCAAGACCCAAGAGCCACTCGAGGACAAAGTGAGTGTCAGATGGACGACGAGACAACAGTGAGGATTGGTAACGATGGTTTTAACTGAGCAGAACCCGATTATCAAAGAGGACGGCTCAACAAGAACTTACTAACATTGAACTTGAAAACGATCATGTTGTAGTCAGATCGAAAGCAGCCTCGTGGTACTGTGTTCCACATACGGGTAGTTCTTGGAAATAAACTTTTCGCATGGAAGTTCCGTTTAGATTTAGGTACACAGAAGAAGAAAGAAAAATTATTTATAGTGGTTGTAGAGGGACAAGTATTTGCTGTGAATGTTTTACGGGGAGGAACCATAGGTTGAATCACAGTCGAGCAACTACCATGAAAATAACGATCGAGTAGATAGAGACTAACAACCACTCTTCTGTGAGAAAGAGGCTGTGTTGAACAAGGATAACGATTTCGTATCATAGTGGTGACTTTAGTTTTCTTATTTTACGCAAGACGATTGAACCATATCTGGAATTTTGCGTAACCTCTGACCCTGTGTACCCTAACCCTAACCCTAACCTCTAACCCCGTGCATCCTTACTGCGTCTCTTTAAGACTTATCCGACTCTGTCGAACCCAGTTTACTTTCTCTTACTTATTTTCCCATTGTCGTTCAGTTTTCGTCAGAATTTCAAATCACCTTCCTTTTAAAAACATTTTTATGAATCACCATTTCTTCTTTGCCCATTGTTTCGCCTTATTGACGTCGCGCATAAAGAAATGTACTAATTTCCAATCTCTCTCCAAGACCCAAGAAGAATTATTTTTAAGTTTTTAATTATTTTTTCATACGCGGCTTGTCATTGCATATTTTTCTATGAAATAGTGCACCTGATGTTGTGTTTATCTGCATATTATAGTGGACAATTTTATGCACGGATATACGCCCAAGATTTGGATTTTTTTTTTGAAAAATGCCAATCAAAAGCGACCAGGATTTTAATATCCTCCCCGTGCTGAGATATCTTGTTATGCCCAAGATACACTCTAGAACCAAATGAGAAAGATTAATTGTTCACTAGTATATTTTAATATATTAAATACAAACTTGTGCCAAGAAATGTTAACAAAAATAGTAAAAGTTGTTAGTTGTTAGTAGCACAGTGTTGTCCTTTCATTTTGATGGAAGCCCTTTTATTCCAGCTAGTCAGGTCCTGAGTATGACCTTAAAAGACACCCAGTGGTGAGACCTCCATTTGGGAGCTGTGGGGAATGTGGAGTTGCCCCTTAGTTGCCATTACTCCCAGGTCGACTCTGGCCCGGAGTGGTAGTACCTGTAAGGGCCCCATCTATGGGTCAAATATAACCTACTGGCGCAACCAAATCAGACTGTCTGAAGTTATTGACTTCCAGGCTCAAAATGCACTAAACATTGATGTTTTATTGTGTTTTCTCTTTGCAAAACTCAATCATGTTCTGCAAAATCCAAAACAAAAAACAACAATTTCCCTCCTCTCTTCTTCCCCCTCTCTCTCCCTTCCCCCCTCTTTCCCCTCCCCCCTTTCACTCAACCAAACACCATGAATAAATACCTAAACATATAAAGAACTTGAAGCATAAAAACCTTCACCAAAATGACCGGATTCAGCATTAAATAACCTGAAATGAGTTGATATACCATAAAACAAAATAATCAAATTTTACCAAAATGACCTGATTCTGCATTAAATTACCCGAAAAGGGTTGATATGCCGTAAAACAAAACAACAAAACAACCAAACCAGCTAGTCAGACGCATTAGCGCAGCTGCACATTAGAATCGAACACCTATCGATTTTGGAGGCCGCATATACACCACGAACATGATCACGGGCATCAATCGGATATTATAACGGCGATATAACAGCTGTTGACCCGTTTCCCACTGCAACAAGATTAGACATGGTGGTGACTTTAGTTTGCTTATTTTACGCAAGACGATTGAACAATATCTGGAATTTTGCGTAACCTCTGACCCCGTGTACACTAACCTTAACCCTAACCCTAACCCTAACCTCTAACCCCGTGCATCCTTACTCCCATGAAACTTCCTCCTTCGGAGGAAGCCGGTTTAACCCGCCCAGGGACAATGTCGTACCAGATATAGGTAGTTATGAATACGTGGTAACACGCGCTTATGTTTATTTAAATATAATCAGAGATAATATCACACGATTTGAACGAATTTAACGTTCTTATTTCTTTTGGAGATTTTATATATATTTGAATAAAAATTAGTAGTATTTTACGGACTGGAATGTGTCAACTGGACTGTAAAATTACGTCAGAAAGTAGAAACTTTCCAAAGCCACATCATGCGCTTCATTGCTGATCATAAACTATTTGATCACATCAGTATTGCAGAGTTACAAAAAAACTCACTGGCATCGCATCAATATCCTTTGTCATTAAATGTAAAGTCTTGAGATTATTTGGTCACGTTAAGCGTTCCAGTGAAGGGTTATGAAAAATATGTGTTTATGGCATAATACAAGGAAGCTGATCTAAAGGTAGACAAAATAAAAGATGGATAGACAACGTTTGTGAATGGAAGAACATGAACATAAACAAAACGAACACCTTGGCACAAGACCGTAAGGCTTGGATGACACTCAGCCATCTTAGTGCGTATTCTGCAGTTAGTCGAAAAAATAATAATAAACATTGACGTTTCTAATTATCAAAAAAAAAATTTTTTATATGTTTTAAATATTTTTTAATATTTTTTATATTTTTTGAAATATTTTTGAAATACTTTTGAAATATTTTTTTAATATTTATTTTAATATTTTTTATATTTTTGAAATATTTTTGAAATATTTTTGAAATATTTTTTAATATATTTTATATTTTTTAAATATTTTTTAAATATTTTAAAAATATTTTTTTAATATTTATTTTAATATTTTTTATATCTTTGAAATATTTTTTAAATATTTTTGAAATATTTTTTAATATATTTTATATTTTTTAAATATTTTTTAAATATTTTTTAAATATTTTTTTAATATTTATTTTAATATTTTTTATATTTTTTAAATATTTAAAAAATATTTTTGACATTTTTTTAAGTATTTATTTTAATATTTTTATATTTTTTTAATATTCTTCATATTTTTTCATATTTTTTAAAATATTTTTTATGTATTTCATATTTAAAAAAATATTTTTTAATATTTAAAAAAAATATTTTTATTAATAAGAACATATTTTTTGTTAAATGTTAAATTTTCATCTGATTTTGTTTTACTAATGGGTGACACTACTTATCAAGTAGTTAATGAGATTAAATAATTATCAGTTGACAAACGAAAAACGTCATCAGAGGATTGAGAATGATTTATGGAGTGGACCAAGTTCGAATAATTGTGATTTAATTAAAACTTAATAGCTGAATGCCTTTTTTTAAATAAAGCGTTAAAATCATATAACGGTTTGTACTCAATATATACTATAAATTAATATATATTTAGCATCCATTGATGTATGTAGGTCATTTTGACCTGGTCATTGTGACCCGGTCATTTTGAAAGTAGCTTGCCAACTGAAAGAGTGAGTATTCTTGCTTCGACCATTTGTATTGTAAGAAAAAAAGGGTTCGAATATAAGTGTATAGTGATGACACCTTTACAAGGGGAATGCTTGTTTTTTTGTTCTTGCTTTACGTCATATCAACCCTTTTTGAGCTATTTAACCCACAGAACTCAATACGTATTGCTAATGGTTATTAATTGAAAACAAGTGCTTCTTTCCCCCAAAAAAACTACAGGCTCTTGTGGAACTTTTTTCTGCTAAGTTTTTTCCTCCTGCCTATAGTCTTGTTTTTTTTCAAGACTAACGTTTAACTCGTTGGTCTAATGGTCTTCATAACTGTTTTGATACCTCATTGTAGTACAGTTTCTTATTCGAGTAGCTTCTTTCCAAGAACTGCAGGCTTGTGAAACTATCTTCCTGCTGATTTTTTCCTCCTACCTATAGTTTAGGTCTTTTCAAGACTAAGGGCAATAGGCATCCCCTATCTTTGCGTTAATCACCTTTAGTTCTTTTTAGCTCTTTACATTAAGTGGTTTCATGCCTTGTCTGGAGCTACTTCTAAAAGCTGGAAGGCCCTACAATCCGTGATAACGTTAGTTTTTGCCGGGATAGTCTTCGTAAAACTGTCGTCGTTCTACCACATGCATCACCAGCTAGACTCAAATAGTCACTCATCTAGTATTTACCAAGCTCAACGTCGCTTAACTTCGGTGATCTAACCGGAACCTACTGTTCTACTTATCTCGTTTTAATCGATAAACTTCATATATTTCAATAATTACATTATTCGCCGAACTTTTTAATGTCGCTGTCTTCTCGCCAGTTTACAACTTATCGATCTGGACAGGGGTGATCGAGAAATAAACGGGACGGGGGTTACAGTATTCGTCTTTGAACATAGAAAATTTGGCACAGCACATTTTCCGATTCTTTTTCCTATCCGTAATACCGTAACCTTCGCTATCGACCCTGGATCTTTCACAAGATACAGTCTAGATACTGAGGTTATTACCCCTTCCTTTTTTTCGTTGATCTCGGATAAAATTTCGTGAGGACTAAAATATTTAGGGGGGGGGGCTAAATAACAAAACTCAGAGAATTGAGTTTATGCCGAGAAGCGTCAAAATAAATAAACATCGCTTTCTGACGGATCGATAAGTATTCGCTTTCATATCGATAGAAACGAAGGGCGACCTAGGTTCTAAGACAGTGATCTTAGTAAACCACCTGGATGCAGCTGCTGATGAAATGGTGGAAAGTGATTGTTAGGGTAACCTAACAAAACAGAATAGAGTTATTTCCCTTGAATTAAGAGAAAGAGTTATTATCGCCCTTTGATAAAAGAAGTCGTCTGCCATAACAGTTGAAAAAGTAAACAGAACAGCTCTCACGATCAAACAAGCATCTTTTTTGTACATCTAATCGGTGTCTTTGTTAAATATATTTCTTAAAGGTTCTACTTCGCCCTTCCTTCATTTTTTAGCTGAAATTAAACCGATAAAAACGTGTAACACCAGACGTAACAGTGATAGACTGTTTGACTGTAATAGAAGATGTTTCTTGCCATATACCGGGGAAGCCACTTCCCCACGATTGTGCACTTATTTACTTCTAAACACAACGCCCTTTGAAAACACCACGCACACCCCGATCAACGAACGCACATGTTAATAGATACATACATGCTTTCACTAAAAACACCGTGCTAAACGAACACATATACGCCGGAGTCTCTACATAGACTCTCTCATAAACAAAACAAAGGCACGCTAATACACACATACACAAATCTACATGCCTACCTCATTTACACATAGGTAAACGCACAGGGTGACAACCGAAATTAACTCGTGTCCTGAATGTCTTCTTAAATGCTAAGCAACTCTCTCCTAGAACGTTCCTTTGGCTCTTTGAACTCTCATCTTTTACGAACACTTTATTTTGCATTGTTGTAACAAGTGGTCTAATAAAATTAATTAATTTTGTTTGGATAGACTTTTTCATTCTTTCGCACTGTCGAACCGTTTGCCAAGAGATCTGAAAAATGAAAACAAATGAACGCTGCCTTTCTTTTATTGTGCCGACAGCGACGGTTGTGCATTTTAGACAGTTTCGACTGACAACATTTCCTCTGATGGAGCGTGACAGACCGGAACAAAGGTCGCCGTCACGCAAACATGACTGATGTCCGAACAAAAAGCCTTTGCACAACGATTGTACCACAATTGGCGCTAGAGACTGGTGCCGGTTTCGCATGTTTTATTTTTGTTTTTTTAACATATTTCACCCCAAACAAGGCAGGCCGCCACTGTAGACTGAGAAAAAAAAGGAAAAGGTTTTTTTTTGGGGGGGGGGGTCAACCTAAATTGGGATCTGCGTAGCGAGATGTCTGTTTATATTAGTTTTAAATTTCTGCATGTCAGTACTGTCGAGGAAACAGGGGGCAGGGAGGGAGTTCCAGAGGCCAGCAGCACGAGGAAAGAAGCTATTTGAGTAGAAAGCTCTCTGGCATCTGGGGACCTCCACAGTTAATTGATGGGATTTAGTTGATTGTTGAGTTGGTCTAGTGAATTTACGTTGAGGGGGCGTTTTTATGACAAAAAGATGGCGGGAATTTCCGCATAGCCCAATCAATAAAAGAGTCGTTTAATTTCGGTGATCTAACCGGAACCTACTGTTCCACCTACTATTGTTTTTGCTAATTAGTCGACAAATATTACATCTGAATGACAGGTATGGAAGTGTCAACTACTCAAGTCTGAGACTAGTTTGTCTGTTTTGAATTCATTGAACTGTGGAATAAAAACATATGTTATTACTCAAAGAAATAAACTGTCTCGCTTATTTATTTACTGTCATCTTAAGGGAAATAACTTCGACGAAAAACAAGACAATAAATTAATTTAATTTCCTTATATTTCAAGGTTAGGATTAGACGGACGGGCAGTAAAGAATCAGCCCATCGTGTAACCATTATAACGATGCCACGATTAGATCATTCTATCGCTCCAAAAAGTACCTCACTCCTGAGGCAATCCCCTACCTGTAGAAGAGCCAGATACGCCCTAACATGGAGTACTGCTGTCATATCTGGGGAGGTGCCGCTCGGGGGAATTCTTTTTTTGCTTTGACAGAGTACAAAACTGACTTCGCAATCTAGTGGGCGATGATCTATTCTCTTCCCTTTCACAGAAAAAGAGATGTTGCTACTCTCTCTCTCTTTCTTTCTTTCTTTCTCTCTCTCTTTCTTTATCTCTCTCTTTCTCTTTATCTCCCTCTTTCTCTTGATCTTTCTCTCCTTCTCGCAATCTCGTTCTCTCTCTCTCTCTCTTTCTCTCTCTCTCTCTCTCTCTCTCTCTCTCTGTACCAAAAAGCAAACGGGAGTTCAATGAACGAAGTTACTTTCCTGGAACATACCATAATTGGATAATCAATTCCTCTTAAGTAATCTTTTGTCTATTCCACCCATCGATTACAATCCTATCGCGGTGGAGGTTATCATCGTTTCCAATCCTCTCATCCTAACCCTAACCCTAACTGTAACCCTAATCCTAACTCAAACCCTAACCCTAACGCTAACCCTTAGCCTAACCCTAACACCTACCCTAACTGTAACCTTAACCCTAACAATAACCATAACCATAACCATAACCATAACCCTAACTCTAACCCTAACCATAACTCTAACCCTAAAATTAACCCTAACCCTAACCCTAAATCTAACTCTAACCCATAACCCGAACTATAACCCCAACCCTAACTGTAACCCAACTCTAACCCTAACCCTAACCCTAACTCTAACCATAACCCTAACTCTAACCATAACCCTAATCATACCCTAACCCTAACTCTAACTCTAACTCTAACCTTTAGCCTAACCCTAACCATAACCATAACCCTAACCCTAACCCTAACTCTAACCCTTACTCTAACCCTTAGCCTAACCCTAACCCTAACCCTAACCATAACCCTAACCCTGACCCTAACCTAACTCTAACCCTAACCCTAACCCACGCGGTGGTGATCATCGTCCAACTGACGATATCTTTGACTCTTATCCTCAAGTGGCCTTGATAAGTGGTGACTCATTAGTAAAAAAACAAAAACTTTCTACTTGGTAGAGGGATGAATGTATTAACTAATACAGCATAGATAAAAAGAAACTCATCTTCAGCCATGTTGTCATCTATTACAAGAAAAACGTCCGTCGGTCGTTTTTCTTGTATTACAAAATCGCCGAAACCTCGTTATTACTTTAATTAGTGTTGAGTATTATTGAAACGGCGCTCTCGTCTCCGTTCCCGCCTAAAATAATTGTTTTTCTAAAGCATTCAATGGTAAAACAAATGACAATGTCGCTAAAAAAATGCCAGGAGCGAAGACATTGTCTATATCTATCCTTCTTAGCCCGAAGACTCGTAGACTGCGTTGTCATTTCAGAATGTTAATTTGCAAAGATTGGCATTAGTTGTGTCCCCTGGGTAGTGTATTGCTTTCGATCCCGAGGGTTGACGGGGGAGGGGGGCGTCCTTTAGAGTTCTAACTCACAGTAGCTACTTATTCATTTACTCACTTAACGAACGTCTTCACTAACGTTTTATCATCCGTCTCTCTTTCTTTCTCTCTCTTTCTTTCTTTTTCTCTCTCTCTCTTTCTTTCTTGCTCACTCTATCTCGTTCTCTCTCTTTTTCTTTCTCGCTCTCTCTCTCTCTCGTTCTCTCACGCTCTCTTTCTTTCTCTTTCTCTCTTGCTCTCTTTCTTTCTTTCTCTCTCTCTCTCTCGCGCGCGCTCTCTTTCTTCTCTCTCTCTCTCTCTCTTTCTCTCTCTTTCTTTCTCTCTATCTCTCGTTCTCTCTCTCTCTCTTGGTGAAGGAACATTATTCCCAACTATCATTTAGGTAATATGCTATCCATATTATCGTATCCGATTAATAGTATAAAAATAATACTTAAGTAATTTATTAAATTTTTAAATGGCTGACTTGTTTTCAAACAAACTGAAATACATAAATATGCATTTCGTAATTAAATAATTGATTTAAATAAAAAAAATTAAAAATACATTTCATTCTACCTATTTCATTCCGGACCTAAAATTGAATTACAATAAAGAATAATATTAAAAAGGGGGAAAAAGCAAAAAGTATTTTTAAATACCCTATGAATACGGAAGGCGAAATGCTGGGGTTGGGCGAGGGACGAAGGCAAGGTTTCGGACGAAGAGCGATTGTGAAAAAGAGGTGGAGAAGACGAGATTAGATTAAATGGGATTAAGACTTCATCCCCTTCTCTCACTCTTTCTTTCTTTCTCTCTCTCTCTCTCTCTCTCTCTCTCTCTCTCTCTCTCTCTCTCTCAAAAACCGAATAATTAATAATGTGCCGAATAACATTGAGTATCGTTACGAAGTTTGATTTTAAATTACAAAACGTATTATTTATAATCGGAAAATGTAATTTTATTTTGATTTAAAACACGTGAAATGGGATTAAGACCATTAATTATTTCTCGCCATCCAACTTTTACTCCTCAAAATATGCAATGAAAATAAACAGTGAATCTCGCGAAGTGTATTTTTTGGAAATAATTATAGGGATGGATGTAATCAAATGATATCGATTGGATTTTTTTTTCGTCTAAAGCCCACATGCTGATAATTTCCGTAATTCCTTAGCTAGACATTCGTTAGACACGATTCGTTAGATACAATATTAGAGCGGTCTAACTTCAAGAAGCCGACTGCATCATATTTTTTTTTTTTTAATCAACGAGCGCGTTTCTATCGGAATCAAAAATTCGAGCGAAATAAATAACCTGAACAGATAAGAATCTATTACAGCGGTCATTTCATTTAATTTTTGATTGGGGAAGGTGACAGGATTGCCGAAACTTTTCTAATTCCCACTAAAATCAAATAGAACACGTTCTTCTGGATGTTCAACCAATGACAGTACTGAGACTAATTAACAAAACAGTCACAGATTTCTATATTCTATTCAGTTTGATTTTCTTGGCGGCCTATTCTACGTGTTTATATATATATATATATATATATATATATATATATATATATATATATATATATATATATGTAACATAGTTAACCCCAAACAAGGTAGGCCGCCACTGTAGACGTAAGGGCTACTGAGAAAAAAATGGAGAAGGTTTGGGGGGGGGGGTCAACCTAAATTGGGAGCTGCGCAGCGAGATATCTGTTTACATTAGTTTTAAATTTCTGCATGTCTGTACTGTCGGGGAAACAAGGGGCAATGAGGGAGTTACAGCGGCCAGCAGCACGAGGAAAGAATCTATTTGAGTAGAAAGCTCTCTGGCATCTGGGGACCTCCACACTGAATGGATGGGATTTAGTTGATTGTCGAGTTGGTCTAGTGAATTTACGTTGAGGGGGCACCAGAGTAGCCAATTCATATATATATATATATATATATATATATATATATATATATATATATATATATATATATATATATATATATATATATATATATATATATATATATTGTGTGTGTGTATTTAGGCAACATTTTTTCATTTATGTTATTATTTAACATTGTTAAAAATTACAGAATTCGACTGTTTAATTATACCTTTTTTATTTTTTCAATTTTTCTGATAGTCTTTTTTGTATTAAAATAATAAAAAAAAATAAATGTTCCAAAGGTTTCACATGTTTCACAAACGTTTTCGATTCTTCGTCGAATCATCCTCAGGTGTCAAAAGCAAATGAACAAAAATGGTGGAGAAAGAAGAGAATTTTAAAAAAGACGGCGGAGAAACACGCAAAGAACGTTTTCGCATTGTTCCAGGAACTCGTTGACGATTTAAATTCAGCAACGTGGGATGGCATCACAGAACAAAATCGCATTTCGTTAAGCATTTTAAAATATTACCACTGGTTTCATATGCGATGTTGTTAATTTTAGGTTGTTGTGTTTTTATGTAGATAGCTTCCAATATTTTTAATTTTTTTTAAATTGGTTTCGGGATGTATTTTGGCAGAGGTAGGCATATATATATATATATATATATATATATATATATATATATATAATAAAATATGAAACTAAAAGTATACTTTTAGTAGATAGAACCTATAGTTAACTAGTTTAAGCTCAATATACGAGATAGAATAATTATAAAGATAAATGAAAGAAGAGGGATAAATATGTACGAATGACAAATCTATTTCAACTTCGATTGTTCAATGCAAGGTGTACTCGGTCAAAACATGTTTATTTTTCTTTCCTTAAGCCAAGGCTTTTCAAAGATTAAAATCTTATCATCAGAGGAATTGCATAGATGGATAAGTTGGTAGTGGAAAAGCCAAAATTCAAAATTTGAAAAAATATTAAGTAATGGAAAGTAAGAGTGTGCGTGTAAAAAAATATGGAGTCTTTCCAGTTGGTGAATGGCCGTTGATAAGGTGTCCAGTCTGATGATAAGATTTTAATCTTTGAAAAGCCTTAGCTTAAGGAAAGAAAAATAAACATTTTTTACCGAGTACACCTTGCATTGAACAATCGAAGTTGAAATATTCGTACATATTTATCCCTCTTCTTTCATTTATCTTTATATATATATATATATATATATATATATATATATATATATATATATATATATATATATATATATTAGTGTGTGTGTGTGTGTGTGTGTGTGTTATTTTTCTCTTGAATATTTAATGTGATCATTATAAAATGATACTATATTTAGCCATTATTTCGTTCTGGTCGTAAATATTATGCAGGTAAAATCATCCATGGAGTTACTGGAATACAAATTAGTCCGTTTCTGTCTCCCTTTAAGCCTAACAACGTCTCTGTATTTCCACTGGGAACACACACACACACTCCGAACACATCCCAGTCACAAGACTACGCTCCAAATCTCTACCGATGTTTGGACACAACAGATGAAAAGGCCTTTTAGGCTTGCATTTAAAACAAAACGTCCATAAAATCATCAGGAATGTTTTTAAAAGGATCAGGAAATCTCAGAAGTCATAGTGATATTAAAATATTAAATTTTTCTTCCATCAGATTCATTGTCAGGCAGCACGTCTAACATATAAAATTATCTTGTCAGATTTTCAAAGTCGGACCCAAATAGTAATCCTTCTGGTAAATATTACAATTTTCTTCCATCAGATTCATTGTCAGTGAGCACGTCTAACATATGAATTTATCTTGCCAGATTTTTTAAACTCAGACCCATAATCCTTCTCGAATATCGATACTTGATTCTGACTAACCTATTTTTCTTTCGTTTTCCTACGACTATTTTATTAGCACAAATATACAGGATAGTCGCTAGAAAAGCGGGAACTTTGAGGTTGTAAATTTTATAGTTTAAATTTTATTTTGTTTAAATCTTATTGCGCCTGGCTTATTCACTTCTTCGATTTGAACGGACGGCATGTTGAGCATCTGTGAGTGTATTATAGTATTAGGCTTTGAAAAACATTATGAAAGTTCTTCGTTGTAAAATTAAACTATCGTTTGACAAATTTCCCGCTTTTCTAGCGACCATCCTATATTTTATTTTGCTTTATTATTTTTCTGTGAATAATTATTTTGGTTAAGAAAACCCTTATAGTGGTGACATTATTCTTTACTCACAGAAACAGATTAAAAGAAAGCTAACGTGTGCAGTTATACTGCGTTTCTTTTCCTTAAAAAATGAAAGAAAGAAATATATATATAAGTGAGTACGAAGGTGAGAATTTCGAGGCAGAGGTAATACAATGTTGAGAAACGGAACGTGGAATAATAATGAACAAAAATAAATGACAAGAAACAGTAAATCTCAGATCAGTTCATTTATATTTCATACATTTAAATATAAAAAGATAGTAAATTGTAAAATTGGTGGACTTACTGAATTGATCTGAGACGGTAAATCTCAGATCAATTCATTTATATTTCAAAAATTTTAATATAAAAAAGTAAATTGTAAAATTGGTGGACTTACTGAATTGATCTGAGACAGTAAATCTAAGATCAATTACTTTATATTTTTAAAATTTAAATACAGACAGTAAATTGTAAAATTGGTGGACTTACTGAATTGATCTGAGACGGTAAATCTCTGATCATCTCATTTATATTTCAAACATTTAAATATAAAAAAGTGAATTGTAAAATTGGTGGACTTACTGAATTGATCTGAGACGGTAAATCTCTGATCATCTCATTTATATTTCAAACATTTAAATATAAAAAAGTGAATTGTAAAATTGGTGGACTTACTGAATTGATCTGAGACGGTAAATCTCTGATCAACTCATTTATATTTCAAACATTTAAATATAAAAAAGTGAATTGTAAAATTGGTGAACTTTTTACTGAATTGATCTGAGACGGTAAATCTTAGATAAATTCATTTATATTTCAAACATTTAAATATAAAGACAGTAAATTGTAAAATTGGTGGACTTACTGAATTGATCTGAGACGGTAAATCTCAGATCAACTCATTTATATTTAAAAATTTAAATATAAAAAAAGTGAATTGTAAAATTGGTGGACTTACTGAATTGATCTGAGACCGTAAATATAAAAAAAGTAAATTGTAAAATTGGTGGGCTTACTGAATTGATCTGAGACGGTAAATCTCAGATCAATTCATTTATATTTAAAAAATTTAAATATAGACAGTAAATTGTAAAATTGGTGGGCTTACTGAATTGATCTGAGACGGTAAATCTCAGATCAATTCATTTATATTTCAAAAATTTAAATATAAAAAAAGTAAATTGTAAAATTGCAAAGTTTTATTTTGAAGGCACATACACATGGGAAAATGAAAAGATGATCAGATTGATTGGACCATATGGGTTCCTTCAAAATAAAATTGTTTCCAAATCTTTACTTTCTCTGAGGACGTTCGTTAATACAAACGAAACCGGTCAAATCTCTCGTTTTTGTTTTTCTCCTGCATTTTAACCTGTTTACCGTTTGTCTTTTTTCACACATTTTGTCTACCACGGCATTTAATTTTCATTACTCATCGTGTACCTTACCCCATATATATATATATATATATATATATATATATATATATATATATATATATATATATATATATATATATTAAGTGGTTTTTCCCTACTATCTTTATTTTACTTTTTTAAATTTTAAATCTTGGCCTTTACCAACTTATCTATCCCAGCGATTTCCTCTGATGATAAGATGTTGATCTTTGAAAAGTCTGGCTTAAGGAAAAATTTAACTTGAATAAATTGCCTTTTGCGGAATATACCTTGCTATGAGCAACTGAATTGAAAAAAGATTTGACTTTTACTTTTCTAATTCCTTCTACACACACACACATATATATATATATATATATATATATATATATATGGGCACATCAGCGCAAGTTGGAACGATATGAAAATCTGCGATAACAATGTGTAAAACATTGTATTTCCTATCGGATGCCGAAGTTTTATTGTCAACTCAACCTCCGCCTCCATCAGACAAGAAAAATACATATAGAAAATACAACACAAGGATATATTCTGCATCAGCGTGGATATGGCAATACTACAGACACGTGTTTCTTGCTCACAGCCGTCATCAGCATGGCTAACTTAGACAAGGATCGAACCCTCGATGTTGATGTCAATAGTTTCACGTTTTACCCCCAGGCTATGGCGCCTTGCCTGGGAATATGTACGATTTTATCACCTAAATATTTAATGTATTTTTATGTAATTATCATCCACATATGTATATGTTTCATCTTTGCGTAATCTTCAGTGTTCAAACCGGTCGCACAATCCGAGCTCCGGAACACGAGACACCTTTAATTAAATTCCGAGCGCTCTAACCAATGAAGCCATTTCCAACCGTTACACGACAAGTAGAGGAATAAGCCCAATCATGTCAAATAAGGCGGACAAATATATTCAACCGTCTTAACAGTGTTCAACAAATCACGTAGAAAAGAACTTGCATTTTTAGCTTAGATTAGACGTCTTATATTATTTCTCATTAAAGGGTCCGGTCGAAAGGGGGCTATAAATAATTATTAATAATAAATATTTAATTATTATCATTCATATAAGTTTCATCCTTGCGGAATCTTCAGTGTGGAGATAACTGTTTAAACTGGTTGCACGATTCGAACCTTTCCCGGTCGTATTACAGTGTAGGGAACACATCAGTTTCGAATTCGGTTCTATTTGAACTCAGCTTAACCGATCTCATCGTCTGTGTTTGTATCCATTAAACCAGTCGTATTCCCCACTTGTAAATGAATTTGACTCAACGAGTCCATTGTTCGTTATATTAACAATTAGTTTCTCTATCTCTACGAAAATCCTCATTACTCCATCTAACGAAGCAATCTGTAGCTTTTGCCAGACATTCGCCCGGATCGATACTCGGCTAAAATTATTACATTTAATCGCAGACTTCCAGAGTCACAAATGCTGGTGGTTAAAAATAGATTCCCACTTTGGGAAAACCAGTCGAGACTCGACTATTTCTTGTTTTTTGTTCACAAATAAGCAAACGGCTATTCGATTCGCTAGTGATTAATTTCCAAAACATCTCCACTTTTTTTTTCTTTTCTATCCGCACTTTTACAATCGTATGTGTAAACACCTTTTTTTCTTTTATACAAAGTCATTTTGTAGGAATTAATTATGAGTTCACGGCGTACGGACATTTTGCAAAATGCAATGCATCTAGCGTCTGGGGTAAAAAAGTCGCCTTGCGTTACGTTCGTCCGCAGAAGTTTCCTATTTACTTATCTCTCCACTCGGAGGTGGCTGTCGTCAAATGGATAGCGACGGGGACTTGCGACGGTGGTCAAGTGGTTAACGACACGGATTGAACATCTGGGTGTTCTAAGTTCGAATCCAGTTCGTTCCATAGAAACGCGTAAACTTCGGGATGTTTGCAACATTCACGCCCCCCCCCCCCACCTCGTGAAAGTACTTGATTTCTTCCTAGAAAGAATATTGGAACCCTAACGCCAACAAAGAAACTTTCTTGATTCATACGAATCTGCGTCAACCACTTTTATGATGGATGTTGGTGATCTTCACGTGGTCGCTCCTGTAAGGACCGGATTCTGGAAAGAATCAACGAAACCATTGCTAACAACAGAACTGAGTAGGTAAAAAAAAGTCGTACCACGCTGGTAGATACGAATTTAAGTTTTTAACCCTAACCCTAACCCTAACCACGCTGGTTCATACGAATTTAAGTTTTGGGGAGTGACTGTGGTGAAGTCGATAACGATGCGAATTGACGAACCGGGTGTATCGAGTTCGAATCCTATCGGTTGCATTTATCAATAAGCTACACAGAGGCTCCCGCATTTTAGCCTGAAGATTCCCCCTGGGGATGAAACGTGGGAGCCTCTGTGTAGCTTAATTGCCATAAATATATTTCCATAGCTTACTATATATATATATATATATATATATATATATATATATATATATATATATAAAACAATCAAAAAAGTCCCCATAAACATACATCCAGACACGCTTGGTTTCCGAGTTAAAGACCATTGACACAAAAATCACAGCCCCCCTCCATCTCTACCCATCCTCCTTTTCTCTGCATACACTCCCCACACACAAAAATTCCAACTTACTTTTTCCCCTTCAGTCTTGACCGCAGTCATCTGTTCAAACACCTCCTTCCTCCCTCTCCTCCACTCCATCTCTGCCATCCCCCCACCTCTTTCTCTTACTACCAGCCACAGTAGTCCGTGTTCACCCCCATCTTTCTACTTCTTCCCCACTCATTTTCCTTAACACTCATTTTTCACTCCTCACCAAGTACGGACGTCCACCCAGTAGTGGCCATTATTTTCTTCCCTTTTTCCCAATATGTCAACCCTACATGTGTTTGTACTTGCATGACATTTTTGTCTATATTATCATCCTGATGAAGTCTTATAAATAAAGACGAAACGTTGATGTACACATAAAAAACATAATTTTTTTGGTTTTCCTTTTTCATTTTCCCATATATGTATATATATATACATATATATCTACATATATATATATATATATATATATATATATATATATATATATATATATATACATATATATCTACATATATATATACATATATATCTACATATATATACATATATATATACATATATATCTACATGTATATATATATATACATATATGTCTACATATATATATATATACATATATATCTACATACATATATATATATATATATATATATATATATATATATATATATATATATATATCGAGGGAGAGAGAGAAATTTACATTATTTATTTCAGTTCCAAAAATTTAAGATTTAGATACGTTTTGGAATTTTGTATACATAAATTCAAAAAGGTGTCTTCTTCAGCGCTTTATACAAACGGTTACAAATATAGTTATTTATGTACTTTTGTATTCATAGATTTATTATTTATTATATATATATATATATATATATATATATATATATAGTGTGTGGATTTCAATTTTGTGTAGAGAATCTGAATAACAGAGCTCAATGTAATTCAAACAGAGCAAAACAGAATTATAAAAAGAAAAACTATACACACATTAAGGTTGTACACATAATAACTTATTTCGACCCCTTTAATTAGGTCTCCTCAGATGTATGGACAACCAAGGTTTTTTGACGTGGTTGTCCATACATCTGAGGAGACCTAATTAAAGGGGTCGAAATAAGTTATGTGTACAACCTTAATGTGTGTATAGTTTTTCTTTTTATAATTATATATATATATATATATATATATATATATATATATATATATATATATATGAATTTATTTATACAGACATCTACGAAAAGGCGCTACACTGGAATGTTGATGTTATCGATCAATAGTTCTTAGAAACTAAGATTCCATTAGGCGGCAAAAAAAGTCTTATCTTTCACCCAGATTTTCATATTGGGAAAAGCAGCCTTTTGTACATGTCTATATGAATAAAATAATTATATTATTATTTATTATGGAGCACTTTTTTATGATTCTGTGATGATTACTTTACATGTGTTAATATATATATATACATATATATATATATATATATATATATATATATATATATATATTATATATTATATATATATATGATATATATATATAATATATATATTATATATTATATATATATGATATATAATATATATATATCATATATTATATTATATATTATATATTATATATGTATTATATATATATATATATTATATATTATATATATAATATATATATTATATATATTATATATATTATATATTATATATATATATATATATATATATATATATATATATATATTAGTAATCCATGTAAAGCAGTCAACTGCCATTAGCTTTAAGGCATAGCTCATTGGGTAAAACTAATTAGAGCTCCCGGCACTTTACAATGTTTATATTGAGATATCACTTACATTCAGTCAGTTTCGTATGATAGCGCAGGGGTAGAGGCGCTGACTGTCAGCTCGATGGTTGAGTTTCAGCTGGTCTAGCCGCACTGAAGGGATGCGAAACACTCTGCATGTGGATAACTATATATATATATATATATATATATATATATATATATATATATATGTGTGTGTATAGATGCAAAAGAACATAAGTAACTCTAACGCTTCGTTATAAATTTTGTCTCACTGACATTACATTCTTTTTCGTATATTAAAAGATGTGTTATAAGATTTTTATATTTTACCTACATGCTATGTCGAAATTCCTGTATATCCATGTGTGCACTAGAGTTTTTTTGTGTACATACATAAAAACTACTTACTATGTTGTTTTTGTTTTTCTCGGGAAATTTGTTTTTGGCGGATAGGGAGGGGGGATTTTCTGGTCTTTGGGGACGTTTCTCCATCTTTGAAACGGAAGTTGTCAAGACTGCCATTTCCTTCGATCAGGGGGAATAACTGATGTCAAACATTTTTACTTAACACTAAAGAGAAAAGGAAAAAATACACCGGCGACTCTTCTAGTCCAAGAAAAGAAAAAAAAACTGAAACAGTCATCGTCTATCCTGTCGAGGTTTCGCGTTTCTTTAAAGTTTATCTAAAGTCAAATGGAGAGCAAAAAAATATAACTTTATTCTGTGATTTGCGACTCGTGTAACCGAATGTATTTTGATCGTAAATAGGTTGGTGTAATTGTTTTGGGTTACGGTATATCAACCTTTTTGTGTTTATTTAATTGTCGGATACATTTAAGAAAAAAGAACTAACTCGAAGAGGAACTCAAAAGAGAAGAAGAATTTAAATACATGAAGAACTCACAATCGAACCTGAAGAAGAATTCGAATATGAAGAGAACTCAAACCTAAAGAAGACTTAAAGAAGAACTCAACCTCGAAGAACTTGAACTCGAAGAATAATTTGAACGCAGAGAACTCGAACTAGAAGTGGAACTCGAACGCGAAGAAGAACAAACTTCAAGAAAAACTGAAGAAGAACTTGAATTCGAAGAAGAATTCAAATTCGAAGAAGAACTCTAACTCAAACTTGAAGAAGAACTTAAAACAAAAAATAGCTTGAATTCAAGGAACTGAAATGCGAAGAAATGCCTCAAACGCGAACTTGAAGAACTCAAACTCTAAGAAGATGTAGAACTGGAAGGACTCTGGTCAGTGATGGTCAATTAAAACTAACATTCATATTCACTATATGTTTGTACAGTATGAAGTCATATTTGGTTTAATATATAGAAACTGTTATGTAAGTCTGTCTGTTGTCTGTAATGTTTATTGTTTTCAGAAGCTGCTGCTTTTTTATTTTGTTATTTACGTAATAATCAGCAAATTCATACGTTTCCATAGCAAACATATATAGATAAAAATTCCAAACCGCAAACTTTGATGTCAAAATGAGGTTCGACGATGGTGCCACGGTATCTGAGTCAATACGAATCTATATAATTAATAAGCTTTTATCCGTAACCGACAAGAAAGCGATCATTATTTACAGAAACACCTCGCAGAAGTTTAGATAAAACCCTGAATTCGTATTTGAATGACTTTGGACCGGCTCGATTCTGTTATTGGTATTACTCCCCCAAGTTCTTTCCATAATAAAGAACTTACAGGAGGGACCACCAACATTAGTAGTGCATGTGGTTCTATGGAACTAACAAGATTCGAACCTGGCACGCCCATTTCGTCAGTCGACGTCGGTTTCCACTTCACTACAACCACTTCACACTTTTTTCTATCAAATTTGCATTTATATATTTGTTTCTGAAAGAGCTTAAATTGGAAATGTCAATGAAACATTGAAAGGAACTTTTGACCAAAATAAAAGTTTTGCTTTGTTTAATTTGCACAATATAATTTCATTTCAGTTTTGTGTAACGTGGCCATAAATTCTTGCATAAAAACAGTAAGAATTATTTAATTCGTATCGTATATATGTAACAATATGAGACAATTAATCTAACATATAAAGAAAAGTCAGTCGAATTTGCGGATTTAGACCGCTATAGTATTGCATCTGTCGAATCGATGCTTGATTCTGTCTGCCCATTTCCATTCTATTTCCTCTTAGCACAATGTTCTTTATTTATGTATTTCGCCTTAGTTTCGTTCAGAAAATACTTATTTCGGCTATGAAATTTGTTAGACTGGTGACGTTTTTCATTTATGACCTAAATATCATCAGCCGCTTACGCAATAAATAAAATAAAAGGTATACATTACTCTTTCAGATAAACAATTATAGTTTTTAATAAATATTAACCTGTTTATTTCTTAACATTACTTAGTTATCATGTTAGAGATGCTATAATTTGTTTGCGAAAACCTATTCAGTATGTTATCTTTATGACTTGTTTTCACTAAAATAAAGTACATGCATCGCATGCAATCGTGTGTTTATGTGCGTTTCTTTAGGAAGGGGGACTACAACTTTCATCAGATTCCCAAATGGGTACGTTACTTAAAAACAGATTTAGAAGGGCCTTTTTCCTCCGATTGAAGACAGAACAGATCCAACACGTTGATCCAAATTTGATGTGTTTTTTTTTACCTTTTTATTCTTTCTAAGTTTAATCCTTAAACCCATATTCTCTCCTTAGTATTTTCTAGAAGACACATAATTAACCTTCAAAACATTAACGGCCAAATATACGCTCCTAATAAACATTGAATCATGGAACTTGTTTAGAGATATTTTTTTTTTAATTTTATATTTTTAAATGTTTTCCAATTTTAAATCTCAACTGTTACAATTCAACCCTCTTTTTCAAACCTTATTAAACTTTATAGTCTCATACCTCCCTAACACTAATTTTAAACAAATATACATAACACTATAAAGCAAATAACGTATCCATACGAGAGTGACACGTGAATTCATATTTCTGTAACAGGTGACAACATAAGCTGAAGAGGGCCGGATGATTAAGCCCTTCTGAGCTTGAAACCGACGGTACTAATGTTGCACTAATCTTTCTGTACCAAAAATAAATAAATATTACGCTCTTAATTTTGATTCTCAATTAATCGAGCACTCTGCTGGGATTTTCCTCACCACTGCATCCCATAGACTGGTATTGTATTGGCCTTCGGGGCTTGATTTACGTCGGTCTGTGGGTTTGTCCTGTGCAGTTCTAGGAGGTCCACCCTCCCAGGCTTTGCCTCCCTTCTTTGGGGAGGAGTAAGTTTATTGCTTACTGCCTGAGGCGCCCCTACCGGGGAATGCCGACGGGGCTGCCATGGCTATTTTTAATGGCCAGAGTGCTCACCTTCTCGGGCGCTGGTTTATCAAATCCCACTTTCCCGACCTTGTTGTGTCACATCTTACCACTGTGGGAGGTAGATAAATAACAATCTCTATATATATAAAACTCAATATATGTGTGTATATGTGTGTTATGTCTGTGTATTCCCTATAGAAGGAAAGGTTAGAGAATCTACATAAAATCTAAAAGCGTATTCTCATGAAAGGTTTACCCGGTAAGACAATGAAAGTGTTCCCGAATCATTAAGTGTACTCCTACGGGGGGGGGGGGGGTATGAGCGCATAACCCCCTTAAAACTTCATATATATCCTATTTTTATGAAACTTAAATCATATGTATAACATTTTCTGGAAAAGACAATCGAGATAGTCTCGAATCTCTAAGTACCCTCCTAAACTAAGGGGCTATGAGGTCCGAACATCCTTTAAAACTTAAAACGTATCTTATTTTGATAAAAATTTTATCATATGTATAAAATTCTCCGGGGAAGACAATGGAAGTGGACCCGAATCTCTACGTTACTCTCTATGTGCCGAATCTCTACGTGACCCCACCTCTAAGTAACCCATGGGGACAGACCCCTTTAAACTCTAACTATGTATATATCCGACTTTAATGAAATTTAAACCAGATGTATAAGAGAGTTTTCCAACATTTCAGCTTCTTCCGACTATATTAGGGGCCGAAACGGGAGGAGGAGGGCAGTAAAAACAAAAAAGTAATATGGTGTTATGAGCATAGTAACAAAAGTACATATTAGGGAACAACAAAAACTCGTCTAGCTACAGCCACTGTTAGTAATTTCCCTTTCTCTCTCTCTCTCTCTCTCTCTCTCTCTCTCTCTCTCTCTCTCTCTCTCTGACTAAAACTAAACGAAACTTCCATGATCAAAGTTTATTTCCTAGAACTAGCCGTCTGTGGAACTCGATATTACGGGACTGTTTCCCAGCTGACTACAACATTGTCGTTTTCAAGTCCAATGTAAACAAATTCTTGTTAAGCCGTCCTCCTAAATAGTAAAAATCTGCCAAATTTCCACCATCATTACCAATCATCACGGTGTTGTCTCACCGTGCATCTAACACTCATTAACCCCTATCCTCGAGTGGCCTTTGGGCCTTGATAAGGGGTGACCTTTTGGTAAAAAGTGATCCTTATTCAATTCCGAGCAACGTCGTTAGTAAGGTATGTGCATATGCATATATATTTTTATGTACAGTATCTACTCCTAAACTAATAAACTGATTATTACGAATTTTGAAACACAGCTGTTTGGCGTAAGGATGCGTAATGTGGACTATGTTTAGTTTAATTTAGTTTCATATAAAGACTGCCAAAGAGGGGTAGAAGGCCTACGTGAAAATTCAGATAATACCGACTTTTGTGAAATTTTAACAATAGCCAATTCTCCAAATTTCAGTTTAGTTGGAGTATTTTAAAAGGATCTTTAGGGGTCATAATATGGGCACAGCCTCCTATTTGAAAACTGAAATATTTTAGATTCAAATTAAATGTGATTCATAGTCAGTAGACACTAATTAAGCAACATTCTCGAAATTTCAATTTCTTCTTAAGACACCCTTAAGCATAAGCTTTAAATTTGAGGCATTTTCTGGAATGAAAATCATGTAATGAATTTTGATCAAAATTAGAATAAAGATTCTAGACATAAGGTTTAGTAGCATTAATCTTCGTAATAGGTCATAAAAGTACCAAAAAAACCGGTTAACACTGGAACGGTTATTCTTTTAATATATATATATATATATATATATATATATATATATATATATATATATATATATATATATATATATATATATATATATATATATATATAATCCGTGTACGCGTTTCATAGCAGTGAAAATAAGCGTCGTTAATAATTTTTTAAAAAGTTAATAATAAAATGTTTTTTCACATATTAAAAAGTTATTCTTTAAAACTTATTTATATTAAGGAAGGATATCGACGTCCGAAATATTTGATTTATTTTATAAAAAATCTGTGCATGTTATCGATTTCTTTAACAAAGTTGTATATATATATATATATATATATATATATATATATATATATATATATATATATATATATATATATATATATATATATATATATATAACGGATGGCGTCGCTGTTAGGGAGCTCGCTCCTTAACGGTAGACGTAGAGAAATACTAATATATATATATATATATATATATATATATATATATATATATATATATAACAATGTCGGATTCTTATTTTCATTGAGGATGGACGGATATCGACAAAGTTGTATTTCATTTCTAAAGAATGCCTTTTTACATGTAAAAAACATTCTATTATATATATAGTCTCGGAAGTTTTTTTTAACCTTCAAAACTGGAGAAAAAAAAATTTTGTTGAAAGATTTTTGTCTAGTAAGTCAATCAATCTACTGCAATCACTATATTAGTTAACTTCCAAGAATTTACTCTAATATAAATATATTTTTATATATGTCTTTTATATAAGGGATCGTCAGTTGTTTACCATGAAAACTGTTTCGGGATTTTAAAAACAAAACAGTATTTCTTTTTCATGGCATCCCAGCAGTGTTGATCAGACACCACCTCCCTATTTAATAATTATTTTTTAATTAAAAGTTTACAAATATTTGATTTAGTTTTGCCTCCAGATTCTTTTTTAAAAGTTATTAAATATAGTTTCTCCTTACCTGTGTTGTTCCTTTCAAATTGAGTTTACTATTTTACAGAACATCTATTTCATAGAGTTAGATGATTCCATTATGATAACCCCCCTTTTTACCTCTTGGTTATTTTCTTTATCTACAAATGTTTTAAAATTAAAAATATATATTTATAAAAATATTTCATATATGCATATATATATATATATATACATTTATTTATTTATTTATTTCATCATGGACTATTTACATATGTTATACATTTTTATAGTAAAGTTTTGGATTTCTTTTATCAATTTCTTTTGCTTTATTTCATATAATTTAAAAGCGTCAGGATAGCGTGTTATTGCCTTATTTAATTGTCTAAATATTTTATTTTGATCTCCACCTTGTTTAAGCATTCTTATTACTAATGAAGTGACTGGAGGTATCCATGAATCTTAAAGTTACGCGGGCTATTCTTAGAAATTCGGACATAAAATATATACATAGGACAGGTACTACTTTTATGCGGCATACGAACGATATGAAAGGGAAAAGAATTTCTTTTATCTCACAAATAAATAAATCTACCATCCTCAATTTTTATATCTAAATCTAGAAAGGTAGCATGTATTCCTGTATGTTCACAATTTAATTTTAACTCCCTAGGATATATTAAATGTTTTGTATTTTCAAACTCTTCTCTATCATTTATACAGACAAGGTCATCAATAAACCTCCTGCAGCCGTGGTAATTATACGTTCTAGATATATCATTTTTTATTAATGATGACATATATATTTATTCATATCTATGTAAATAGAGATTTGCCCAAAAGGGGGCAGGGTCCAAACCCATAGGAATACCTATTGTTTGTATTATTATTTTATTTCCTATTTTAAAATAACTTTATTTAATCAGGTGACTTATAAGTATTTTAAGGCCATTTTTTGAAGTACTAGTTTTACTTTTTTAGTCTTACACCAAAAGGCTTTAGATTTTGAAAAATCTATGTATTTACCTTTACTTCCGGCAAAAGCTAAATCTATAATGTTACCTAATTCTTTAATTAGTTCATTATGTGGTATTTTAGTATGTAAGGTACTAAAATCATATGTAGAAATTGATTTTGCCTTTTTACGGGAATTTATATAATCTAGTTTTTCTTTTATATTGGATATGAATTATTTACTACCCAAAATAGGTTTATATTACTATAAAACTTTCTTTTATTATGAAAATTATTTATCTGAGTAATTATTAATTTAAACACATTTGATATAGCCTTACTCAAGGGTTTTAAAACGGGCCCCAACTGTTTTTTATGCATTTTAGGTATCCAATACATACATGGAAGTTTATTATTTTTCTCATCTAATTTTAGTCCTAATTTTTCACAAATAATGGTGTTATTTAAAATAATACTTTCTTTATTACAATTACTTACTTTATAAGTATCTGATTCTATGCCTATAATTCCTACTTCTAACAATAAGCGTTGTATGTAATATTTTTTACAGATAAAAGCTATATTATTTGCTGCCTTATCAATAGGAACTATTACAAATTTATTTGAAGTATTTGAAGGTCCATAATTATTTATGAATTCCTAAGGAGAGGATTCGTCTTTTTAGGATGTTTAAAGATTTTTGAACGTTCAACCTTTTTATTTACGAATCTGAGTATATTATTTTTCCATGCGTCAAATTTGGAATGTAATATTTTGTGCTTTTTTGCCATGGATACACTAAAGGTTTCTAATGCTTTATTTATTTATTTTATACATTTTGTATAATTTAAACATTTAGGTTCTCTGTAGTTTGGCCATTTTATAAGGAGCTTTCTCAACTTAGGATTTTTTACTATCTCTAAATTACCCTATGTCATTATTACACAAAGGGGAGGACTTACATTCATTCGCATTCTGGAATATTTTCATCCTTATAATCATTTGTATTTATATTGTCTACTGTTTTTTTATCATTGAAAATTTTATTTCGTATGGTTTGCCCATGTTTATATGTTACTATTGGATTTTGTCCCTCCATTTTAAGTTCAGTGGGTAGTAATTTTAGGATTTCTGGATTATTTAATATTTTAGGCAGATTTATATCATCTAATCCTTTATTTTCATACAGAACTACACACACATTTCTAGGTTTATTTTTTTTATATACAACAGGTGGTTTATATAGTTTAGTATCGATTATATCCATTATATATTCATACCATTGAGTTAGTTTTTCTTTTTTGTACATCATATCCGGTTGTAGTAATATTTTAGATGCAATATCCTTCTGTACCTTCTTTTTTGTTTGATTTAGAAGTTTTCTAATGTAATTGAAAGAACCGGAAATATTAATAATACTATCTCGCAGATGGAAGATTCTTTGCTGTTTCTATTTACATATGACCTATCTCTAGTACCGTAGCGAGGTAAAGCTGCATATAATCGCCCTACATTTTCTAATTCAT
Organism: Sepiola atlantica; assembly: GCA_963556195.1. Classification (NCBI taxonomy): domain Eukaryota; kingdom Metazoa; phylum Mollusca; class Cephalopoda; order Sepiida; family Sepiolidae; genus Sepiola; species Sepiola atlantica. The sequence goes on along the minus strand of OY744540.1, from coordinate 128,636 downwards.
CTTGTAAGTTATTTTTCTTTACTTTACTATTTAGACCATAAGGATAAATTACTCGTAGTTTCTTAATTGTTTCATCTTCTTTATTTTGACGTATTTTTAGTATATTATTATCTACTTCTCCAAAACTATTATATCCGTTATTTTTTAAAAAATTCAATAATTTTTATACATTCTGTCTGTAACATTTGATTTATATTCTTTAGATGTTATTAGAATATTACAGGTTTTACATAATGAAGCTCCGCAAGGAGCAACATTAAAACTTATTTCGGCCGGACAAGTCCCATTTGCCATTTCGTACGAAGGAGCTCCTACTTCTATGTTACTAGTGACAACGGCTTTACCCTGTCGAGATATGCCCGACCTCCTTGGGTGGTGAGCATAGGGGAACTCACTAGTTCTGAGGGCTATATATATATTGATTGATTGATTGATTGATGGAATGCATCTAAACAGGGAGTTAGCCATTAGGCGACAAAAAGAGACGGCCTTGGTGAAATGTCTTTGGTCTTGGAGGACTGCTGCGTTTGAGTGTTGAAGACACGAGGTATGAGTTCATTGTACTGTTCATGATAGTTGATTTAAATTCGATAACAAATATATAGTTTATTTGATCGTGAAATACAAGACATTAGATCCCTCCTGGGGGAGGGGGTAATGCAATATTGTGTATCCGGGTAGTTTGATTAGGCAGGACAACGGCGCCTGAAATACATCGAGCTGTTTCTCTTCCAGTATAAATAAACAAAGAAAGAAAAGAAATGAGAAAACAGGGAAAATGAATGTTCTCTAGTTAAATCCGATAGTTTTGTGTGAGAGGTTGTTGTCTGTGGTCGATGAAGTTTCTTATGTGTGCGCATTCCATTTCTGGTATAAATGAGCAAAGAAGGAAAAGAAAGAAGAGATGGAAAACGAATATTCTCAAGTAAATTTGATTATCTAGTGTAGACGTGGGGTTATTATGTGATCGACAATATTTCTGTAGGATCTATATCTAAAATTGAAATTTCTGTGTTTTGCCTGTGTGTCTGGTTGTGATTTTTTTCGTGCTGCACAATTGTCTATATCTTATTTAGTTTGGGATATACGTGTTGTGTGTGTGCTGGGAAGTGGGTTAATTATGTAATATTTAATTTTATTTGTTTTGGTGTTGGTATACCTCTATATTTTAAAAAGGTGTATAGTGGTTGTAGCAGGGTTAAAAGAATTTGCAGGGGGTCAAACTCCGATATGTATGTTTAAGCCCCCGGTGTGGGTATTTAATTTGTAGATCAATTTAATTTCGTTTTGTCTGCGGTGCTGTGTGGAATAGAAGCCTGTGTATTATAATATGCATTTTATATTATCTATTGTGTAGTTTTGTAAGTTGTAATGTCGTGCCACTGGTGAGTAGATGTATGATAAAATGATGGAGCTGGATATCCACACATTTAAAGCCTTGAACCTGACTTTGGCCTCGTGGCGAGGCAAGCAGATCGTAACCATTACATTGTTGCATTGAAATATTGCGCCAACCGACTTCGACACGGAATTTTCATAATGTCGTGGTCGCCCGGCGTTATCGGAATGACAGCCTAAATATCAATAACTGAGGTTGATGGCTGCCGGGTTAAAGGTCAATTAAACTGTTAGCCGACACGAGTACCTGTTGATCTGCTCTCTGTCTCCTTCTTGTTGATGTGTGTTCGTGTCTTTTTTTCTCTTGTAGACGTGTTAGCCTCTCTTTCGGTTTTGTCACCGCGAGGAAGAATTTAGCAGTTGTTATTTTATAGTGGGTAGTAAGGATTTGAGGAGATTGTCTATGTAGCCTGAAATGTATTCTGCTAGAGTGCTAATACCTGATACAATCGCTCTACCTGGTGGTAATATACCTAGAGACTGTGTTAATTGGTATATGTGGGGGATGTTGTTGGGGTGTAGCTAGGCTAGTGCAGTCAGGTCTGTGGACGGTGAGCTTGTGTAAAATTAATTTAGGGTGTTTGTGGAGTTCAGCGATTATGTAAAAAAGGTCAGGTTTAGGGGTTTGGGAGAGTTAGAGCTTCAATGCGGATTTTATTATCGTGACTGAGTAGGTTAAAGTATCCTGAGTTTCGACTGATATAGTATGGTAGTGTCACCAGGGTGTTCCTTGTTGAAATTAGTGTTGTTTAGTAGTGATTCCACTTCAGATGTGTAATCCACCGTGTTCATGATGGGAATGCCTACCTTTATCTACAGGTTTAATGATGATGTTGGGATTGTTTTTGAGTGTCTGTATGGCCGCTCGTTCAACCTTTGTGAGGTTGTCTAGCTTGTAGGGCTATAGGTTGTTTTCGAGAAATATGTCTAAGTGTTGTATAAGTCTATGTGTATGTTACGTCCGTGTGGTGGAGTTCATTTGTGGTGTCATAGAGCGTCTAGAGTCTCAGTTTGGGATCATATGAGGGGTCTTGGTTGTATAGGGTGGTTTTTATGTGTTAGGTTGGAAGTACTCCTTAAGTTTATACTACATATATATTTTTCCATGTAGAAGCATAGGTCCTAAAGATTGATGTTTTCGAAAGTGCAAAATGACAGTCCTTTGGAAAGTAGTGGTTGGGCAAGTTGGTAATCGTGGTATATATATATATATATATATATATATATATATATATATATATATATATATATATATATATATATTCCATGATAAATGACAGTATACTGAAATAGGATTAAGATGAAAATTCATATACACTAAATGTACAAAAGCAAGGAAATTCCCAAATTTTTACACTTTTATTGTCATTAATTAATGGTATGACTACATATCAACCAAACCATTTCATTATCACATCACTACAGTATAAATATCTATGCATGAGTTGATGAAGTGTGTGAGGTGTGCTGAAGAAAAATTCCTACCAGTAAAATACATAGCCCTGTTGTGCTCGCATACCCTTAATGACAATAAAAGTGTAAAAATTTGGGAATTTCCTTGCTTTTGTACATTTAGTGTATATGAATTTGTATCCTAACCCTATTAAGGGCATATGATTTCAGTATACTGGCATTTATCATGGAATGTCACTACTTTCGTAAAGGCTATGCCTCAATACTATGGTCATTTTTAAGGTTTTTTGGAATTTTCTGGGAAACTACAGTATATGGTAAACTGAAATTAAAATGCCATCAACTAGACCCTAGAACCTCTATCTCTGCCACACAGATAACATGATTTCATGCTTGAACTTTCTGGATCTCTGGGTTGCCCAAATTCTTCACACTTATAGAACCTATCAAATAAAAGTTTTAACTAATTTGGTTTATTGTTTTTTTAGTTATGATTGATCAAAGAAATGAGATTTCCAGCATAGGCCATTCGTGAGTCTATTAAGGGATAAAGCGCTCTCGCGTCTTCCTTGATATATATATATATATATATATATATATATATATATATATATATATATATATATATATATATATATATATATATGAGACAGACAGACAGACAGAAAGAAAGAGATAGAGAGAGAAGCGGATAAGTCGTTCATTTCTAACCATTGATAGAATATTAAAATTGAAAATGGAAGCCTTTTTCAATGCAAGTTTTTTTTTAATTTAAACTTATTAATTTCATAACAACCAGAACACCGCGGCTAACAACAATTACACGGACGTTATATTAACAAAAAAGTTTTTTTTTAATGATACAACTTGATAATGAGGGAGTCCCTCGAAATGTAAATAATAAAGGAATACACACCAACCTACCATCACGGTTCGAACTTAACACTGGTAAATATAATAAAAGATTTTTGAAAATGATTGATTTCTCAATATTGCTTTTTGTTTATCATTTAACGTACAAACGCACGGAAATTGACATCTTTGAGGCATGCATAAAAATGTATTTAAGTGAAATATTTTGAAAATCAACAATCGTGCAATTTAAATGAAAAATTCATTTATTTAATTTTCTTGCAAGCTTTCGTTGTAGAACAACTTTGTCAGACGAAAGTTTGCAAAAAAAATTTAATTAATGAATTCTTCATTTAAATTGCACGATTGTTGATTTTAAAAATATTTCACTTATATATATATATATATATATATATATATATATATATATATATATATATATATATATATATATATATCAACACAGACTGATATCTACCTTAAAAATTCAATTGGTCACCAAGTCCAGGGAAAAACTGATTGTACTTTATATATAAGATTAAGTTGATTGTCGAAAATAGTTATGTTTTTAGTCGCTGAAACCTTGAACAATGACGTTTTATATTTTAAGGCAAAACAAAATATGACAGCGGAAATGAACAAAAAACAGGTCCGTCGAATCTGTAGTGCTTTTGTCTCGCATGTTAAAAAAAGGCTTTTGCTTTCAAAACGCTTCCATCATTTTGGCTCCAAACCGATACTCCCTGAAAGCCAATAAAAACGCCGCCATCTTGAATACAGTGGCGGGAAACGCTGTGTTATTTCGCAGCGACACGAAAACAGGGCAATTAGTGGGCAGAAGATAATAAAAAGAGAGAAAGAGGAATGTCTGAGGAGACGTCATTGTGTGGCGCATCTAAGGACAAAGGGAAAGCTGACGAAGGTATTCTTTTCGGCAAGTATTCACCGGAGACACACCACAATTAGATGCTTCCAAAAGGGGACACAACACATGACAACTGACGGCAATAGGGGAATGGTGCCATACGCTTAATCCGGACATTTGGATGATAGTTATAAACAAAAGTACTTGATTAGTAAAAATAGTCCTCCACTCTATAATAAAAACTAACGTGAATTTAAGAGCTGTGATACAGCGAAACAGTCTGTCTGTGGATGACTATATATAACTCCCCCTTCTCAGGTAGAGAACTGTCGTTGGTGATATCGCCAGCTCCTATTAGTGCAATGCAAAGCACTTTGTAAATAAACAAATGAACGCTGTCTTGTAGTTGACAATGTTTTTATAAAAAAACATTGAGATATCACTTGCTAACAGCGCCCTCCCCGTAGTCAAGAATAATCGCTGAATATCAACTAGATAATCGTAGATTCGATTTCGGCTTGGGGCTAAAAAGCTGTTATACGTCGAAACAGTCTTGTGTAGAAAAAAATCGTAGAGGTTGGTTGGGATCGAACTATAAAACTGACGTCTAAATCCTACGTCGCTAACCGTTGGGTCAAAGGGAAATGTTGATAATATTACGAAAATTAGGTGGCTTGAATGCTTTTCCAAATCTAGGTGCGGCACGCATGCGCAGAGCTTTTGATGTAAGCGTGACACACGAACACACACGCTATCGTATTAATATATAGATAATAAATTCTCAACAAGTAAAGCGGATACCATGACCGGAAATCGAAACCTTGAGGTCTTCAGTCTGGGGTTCTACAAACTGACCTATTTGGACTTTGTTATAAATATAGCTTAAAACATAAAATAATTATAGCGTGACGTCATAGATTTATGTGTTTTAAAACATGAATCACAAACATAAGTAGTAATAAAACAAAAATAAATGAATGGGTAAACATTATTAATAGTGTTAGAAATTCTTTTAGTAGTTTAAAACAATTTATGTTCCATTATCGCTAGTGGGAGCTAAATATTTCATTTACTTCAGTGCTAATCCTATGAATGAATGGAGGCATATATAGTAATCCACAGACAGGATGTTTCAATGTATCACAGTTCTTCAGGGTGGTTAGACAGATGAACGCTTCAAGTTCGCGTCTTTCTAAAAATATATAAAGATTTTCCCTTTTTAGTTAAAACTTTTGCTATTTTTGTACTCACCGGACGGGTATTACTATTCGAAATCACATTATCAATACATCGGTTGATGAACCGGTCATATTTGGTATCTGTAAGCATGCAGGTTGAGTTTCCGAAGGTACCGATGGATGATCAAAATCCTGTGTAATGTCCATTTAATATATATTTTTCCTCTGCTACCAACACGGAACGTACACACACACACACACAAACACACACATACACTGAGAAAGACCGAAGGAACGGCCGAAAATTCTGTTCTTTTAGAAAAAGATTTTTTTCAAGACATTTTGTATTTCTTATACGTCAACAATTAAGAAATAAATAGAGAAAAGATACAAACATTTATATATTTTTCATATTGATTCTTTATACACACACACATGTATATATATATATACATATATATATATATACATATATATATATATATACATATATATATATACATATATATACATACATATATATATACATATATATATATACATATATATATATATACATATATATATATACATATATATATATATATATATATATATATATATATATATATATATATATATAATATTTTTAAATAAATATTTATTATTATTACCTACAGACGTGGGGAAGGCACGGTGGCTGAGGACCTGGGTGTACTGGGTTTAAATCCACTGAAACATTTTCGTCAAAATCCACACTTGACCTTGTGTCTAACCTCCTGGAGAAAAAGTAAATAAAATTACCTACACATTTCGATGTTTCATGCTTATGCAATCTTCAGTTTTAATTATTGCCGGTTGGAGGGCACGGACCCGGTTTCAAAGACACCATTGACTCTACTCTTCGGCCAACACCAGTTAGCACGGAAATGAAGAGAAATTAAACTCTATATACGTCAAATCAGCACATAGTAAGCAGTCGAACAGTGTTCAACAATCACAAAGAGTTGGAACAACTGCTTATTATTAAATTATCTATGAGGCACCAGTCCTTGTATTGAGGGGGTTATTACAATGTTTTAAATGAATATTAATTCTTATTACTTACATACATCGATGTTTTATGCTTCTGCCATTTTCAGTATAAGAGACTGTTAATATATATATATATATATATATATATATATATATATATATATATATATATTATTTATTTACACATTTCGCGCCAGAAAAAAGTCCAATCATTCATAACCCTTAGATGAAGAAATATCAAATGCAAAGTGGCCCTTTTTTATCCGGAAAAATATAGCCGGTGATCTTCAGAACATTACTAATAATTTTTTTTCAAGCACATTCAACATAATTTATAATGTTCATTCATATTTACCTCCTGTATTCTATATTAAAACATGTATGTTAATAAATATGTAAGTGCACAGTAACTTTCCGAACACCCTGTATAAGATTAAACGTACAGACGTGACATAAAAGAATGATAAAAACACAGGAAGTTGTATTTTTACCATAAAAAGTAAGTACGGTATTACATTGATACCATGTTGGGTCATTTAACACTAGCAAACTAAGCTATTGATGCTAATAAAAAGAGAAATCTAAGAAAATGTATAAAAAACTATCAAGTTATTTAAGAATGGGTTTTCTTTCCGATATTTAAAACTCAAATTGTTTACATGGTTCTGTTGTTGAGACCGTAAACCTTTTTATAGACCAGCTAAGGTCAGCTGAAACAATCGTTACGATAATGACAATTTCAAATAATAACTTGTATATATGTGTATGTGTATATATATGTATATTGCTAAATTAATTGCATATACTTAACTGTTTATTTCACAAATACAATATTTTCAGAGAGTACATATTTTCTGCTTTAACCGGTTCATATATATATATATATATATATATATATATATATATATATATATATATATATATATATATATATATATATAACGAAGTTCACCTCAAACAAGGCAGGCCGCCACTGTAGACGTAAGGGGCTACTGAGAAGAAAGAAAAGGGGATAAGGTTGGGAGGGGTCAACCTAATCTGTGATCTGCGCAGCGAGATGTCTGTTTACATTGATTTTAAATTTCTGCATGTCAGTACTGTCAGGGAAACAGGGGGTAGGTCAGCAGCGCGAGGAAAGAAACTTGAATAGAAAGCTCTCCGGCATCTGGGAACCTCCACAGTGAATGGATGGTATTTAGTTGATTGTCGAGTTGGTCTAGTGAATTTACGTCGAGTGGGCACCAGAGTAGCCAATTCATCGGAGCATAATCCATTGAAGTATTTGTAAAACAAGCACAAGGATGCTACATTGCAGCGATGGGACAGGGACTGGAGCTTTGTTAACACTGAGGGACCTATTAGGTTGGCGACTCTTTTTGGACCTTGTCTTAGAGGGAGAGAGTAGTAGATGATGCACCAGCCCAGATGTGGCATGGGCAGATGGTGACTTTGTAGAGATACCGGATAATATCAGGCGTGAGGAGTTTACTAGCACGGTAGAGGGAGCCAACCTTTTTTGCGGCAGCCTTGGCATTGTCTTCAATGTATTTGTTAATGATGTGATATGTATGTAATTTAATATATATGATTTGATATATATGTAATGTAATATCTAATTATAATGGAAAGCATGTATCTGTCTGTCTGTCTGTCTGTCTGTCTGAAGCCGAAACTATATTATTAGTTTTGATCGCTCTCTTTTTATATCTACTTATCAGCTCCTATATACCAAATCCAAAACTTTCCCAAACATCATGCGTCTTTCAGATTTGCATAATTAATTTGTTTTAAAGCTTCTAATAAATTAATATTCGCAAATATACACTCATGATTGGAGTTTTTTTCATATTTTCAGATGTATTTAAAATATTTTCCTCGATCATAATCGTAATAAAAATTATAAATAGAATTAATTAAAGAGTCATTGATAGTAGTAATTGTAAAAAAACAAACACATTTTACTGAGCAATAAAACAACTAGCAAACATATGTGACCGGAGGGAGCATATATTTGCTAGTATATATATATATATATATATATATATATATATATATATATATATATATATATATATATTGTAACATATCTAATAATAACTCAAATTATAAAAGGGGATAATTGATATTTCAACCTGCAAAGAGTTATCTCCCCTTCATACTAGTACGTATCTATTATATAAAGGGGGATTGGCTGTTTGTATGTGTGTCGGTGTGTCCAACCGAACACAAACAGACCATCTGGTTCCGAGAGTCACCGAAAACCAACTGGCTGTCAGACCCCAGAAAACCAAACTGACTCCCTGCCTATCTGCTGAAATATCGATATATATATATATATATATATATATATATATATATATATATATATATATATATATATATATATATATATGTGTGTGTGTGTGTGTGTGTGTGTGTGTGTGTGTGTGTGTGTGTGTGTGTGTGTGCGTGGAAAGGAGAAAAAATAAGAAGAATATTAAAAAAATGTGGAGAATAAAAAGGAAAAGAACAAATGAAGAAAAAATGCAGAGAATAAGAAAGAAAAAGAAAAAGAAAGAAAAAGAAAAAGAAAAGGATTAAAAAGAAAAAAAAAAACAAGAATAAAAAGAAAGAAAAAGAAGAAAAAGAAAAAGAAAAAGAAAGAAATAGAATAAAAATAAAAAGTAGAAGGAAAGAGAAAGAAAAAATCAAAAGAATAAAAAAGAAAAAAGTGAGAAAGAAATTGAAAGAAAAAAGAAAAAAAGAAAATGTGGAGAATAAAAAGTAAAAGACAAAAGTAAAGAAAAATACAGAAATGGTGAAAAGAAGAAATGGTGAGAATAAGTAGAAAAGGGCAGAAATGCGGAGGATGAAAAAGAAAATGAAATAAAGAGAGAAATCCAAAGAAAAATGAAAGGTTAAAAAAAATTAATGAAGAAAAAAAGAAAGAAAGAAAGAAAGAAAAATGGAAATTATGAAAAATAAAAAGAATTTATAAAAAAAAAAGGAAGAACTGGGTGGAATAAAAAGAAAAAATGAATAAAAAAGAAAAAAAAGGAAACGGGGAGAATAAAAAGAAAAAGGAGAAAAAAGAAAAATAAATTAAAAAAAACAAAAGAGAAAAACAAAAGAAAGAAATCAATAAATAATAATGAAGAAAATATGATTAATAAAAAAAAGAAAGACGTGGGTGATACAAAACGAAAAAAAAATAAAAAAGAAGTAAAAAAGAAAAAGAAAATAAAAGAAGTAAAAACAGAAGAGACTTCGGTCTGCTAATAAAAAGCGAATGTCACTCTTGTTCTTCTGTTGATTTCCAACCGCCGCTAGGTGGCTATTTCCAATTTACAGCTGAGAAATGGCGAACCGTCACAAAAGCTGATGCAACAACAGACACGATGCTTAGCAGAGACGACAATGGGGAAGCGAAATTGTTTAGCTTCTTTCGCTGAAAGAAGTAATTCGCCGTGAAAACAGTGGGAAAATGTCAACTGGTGAGCAGGCTCTTATGCAAATAAAGCGAGCACCAAAACACGCAACCCCGGTCACCATTGGTGCTTCGGGAAAGGAAATCGGGTCAACGTGAAGTTTATGTCGACAACATCTCCTTCGTAATTTCATCGCCATATTGAGTGTTGTGGATGAGGGATGTCAAAAGACAGACAAAGTCATGCATAAATATATCAATTTTATTGACAACTTGTAAGGACACCCAAAAGTAAGATAATAAATAAGAGTTCAGAGTGTCCAGGAACGTTCCAAGTGAAGGGGTTGTTGAATGTGAAGAAGTTGAGTAGTCATATTTAAGTGTCGTGGATGAAGCAATATCAATGAAAGAAAGACAGAATTTATCCATACATAATGTTGTGCTATCATCCCTATTTAAATACACAGTGGACTCTTCCGGTAAATATATAATACTTTGACTATAATAAACTCAAGAAGTGGAGAAGCAGACGCTACTTACTGACACAGTATATACCAGTCGAGGATCCGTTCTCGACAATCAGTTCGGCGGGAACGGGGTCATGTATCTTTTGGGCTGAGGTATTACTCTTGGGTGGTTCTAAGAGGTTGACCCTCCCAGGCCTTGCCTCTCCTCTTTAGGGTGGAGTTAGTTTATTGCTTACTGCCTGAAGCGCCCCGACAGAGGAATGCCGACGGTGCTGCCCAGGCAATTTTTAATAGGCCAAGGCGCCTTTTCTTTAGAAGTGCTGGCTTGACTTTATCCACCTTCCGGCCTTGTGCCACATCTTCCTATGGTATAGCTTCTTCCCTCGTGTTGCTGGCCTCTGGAACTCCCTCCCTGCCCCCTGTTTCCCCGACGGTACTGACATGCAGAAATTTAAAACTAATGTAAACAGACATCTCGCTGCGCAGATCCCAATTTAGCTTGACCCCCCCACCTCTCCCTTTTCTTTCTTCTCAGTAACCCCTTACGTCTACAGTGGCAGCCTGCCTTGTCTGGGGTGAACTATGTAAAAAAATAAAATTTAATTACCACTTGCTGACCCAGTAGTCGAAGATCCGTTCCTGACAATCAGTCCGGTTGAAACGGGGCCATGTATCTGTTAGGCTGGGGTATTACTCCTAGGTAGTCCTAGGAGGTCCACCCTCCAAGGCCTTGCCTTCTCTCTTCGGGGAAAAGTTTATTTATTGCTAACTGCCTGAGGCGGCCCGAACGGAGAATGTCGACGGAGATGCCATGGCTATTTTAAGGAGGCCAGAGTGACCCTTTTTAGGGGCACTGGCTTGATTCTCCCAACTTTCCGGCCTTATGCCAAATCTTCCTGCGGAGGGGGGGGGGGGTAAATACCGTCTAGTAGCAGAACTACTCGCTGACACGGTATATAGCAATATAATCCGTTCACGACAATCAGTCCGACGGTAGTCCTGGGAAGTCCTAAGAGATCCACCTTGTCACGCCTTTCCCACCCTCTTTGGGGAGAAGTTAGTTTATTGCTAACTGCCTCAGGTACCCCGGCTGGGGAATGCCAACGGAGCTACCCAGGCAATTTTTTTGGGGGGGCGGGGGGGGGGGGGTAAATAAATTTGTAAATCTTAACTTTTTCTGAAAACGTTCGTTCATCCGAACGAAACAGATAAGATCTCTCGTTTGTTGATGATTTTTTTCCTGTATTTGATTCGTTTTCCTTTTGTCTTTTTCACACACACACACACACACACACACACACACACATATATATATATATATATATATATATATATATATATATATATATATATGTCTCGCCTGACAAAGTTGTTCTACAACGAAAAGCTTGCAAAAAAAAAAATCTTTTCATTTAAAATTGCACGATTGTTGATTTTCAAAATATTTCAGTTTAATACATTCTAATCCGTGCTTCAGAGATGTTAATTCCCTTACTTAAAAAGCGCCAATCTGCGCATAACATCGCCGGGACTACACTTATACGTCTTAAGAACGTCTCTTTCTGCTCGTATCGTGATTCGACCCCTCGGGGTTAATACCATCAAAATGAGGAGGAAGAAAAAAAAACTAACTATAAGACAGTCTCGCCTGAAATATATATATATATATATATATATATATATATATATATATATATATATATATATATAGTGTAACCCGGATATAAGAGAGCTGTCGGGACCGGAGAATAAGTCTCTTATATCCGGGTTCCTCTTATATCCGGGTATTTTCTATTTTGTTTATGTAAGTATAAAAACATCACATATAACGCTTATACGCACAGAACACTAGTTTATTTAACAGTTATAGACATAAAAAATACTTTTCAATCAGTTTTCACAAATAATTCAGTCAAGAATTACTTTTTCTTAAAAAAGGCAGTAATTTTTTATTGTACACAAATCTCTTTGTTAAACACGGATATAAGAGAGCTGTCGGGACCAGAAAATAAGTCTCTTATATCCGGGTTCGCCTTAACAACAACAAAAAGAAACCTTTTTTACGAATATTTTACGGATATGGCTATAGGGAAAGTCATAGAAAGACTCACCAATGAGGTGAGAAAATTTAGCAACGTCTTTTGACTGATTTACGACATTACACTGTCACACAAAACGAACTCTCTTATATTGGGGAGGACGGGACAAGAGAAGAACTATCTTATAGCCGGGTTTCTCTTATATGCGGGTCTCTTATATCCGGGTCTAATTTGTAGACATTAACACAGGCTGTAATTTGAGACCAGAGACAATGTCTCTTATATTCGGGTTTCTCTTATATCCGGTGCTCTTATATCCGGGTTACACTATATATATATATATGAAGTAGATCACTAAAAGCGAACTTTTAGGGAAGGTAAAACCAATTGTGAAAGTATACAGCTCAATATACAGGATAGAGCAGATAGATAGGTAGAAGGATGAAAAGGAATTAGAAAAGGGAAAAGCAGATCTTTTTTCAATTCAGTTGGTCAATGCAAGGTATATTCCGCGAAAAGACAATTTATTCAATTAATTGTTCTATTAATTTTTCCTTAAGCCAGGCTTTTCAAAGATCAAAATCTTATCATCATTTGTCCCACAATCTTTGTTTCACTTTTTCAAATTTTAAATCTTGGCCTTTGCCAACTTATCTATCCCAGCAATTTCCTCTGATGATAAGATTTTGATCTTTGAAAAGCCTGGCTTAAAGAAAAATTAATAGAAACATTAATTGAATAAATTGCCTTTTTTGTGGAATATACCTTGCATTGAGCAACTGAATTGAAAAAAGATCTGCCTTTCTCTTTTCTAATTTCTTTTTCACCCTTATATATATATATATATATATATATATATATATATATATATATATATATATATATATATACATGAATTTCTTTAAGAAAACGCTTTTTGAAATGTATTATGGAATTTTGAAAAAACCAAGAAACATTATTTTGTTTATATATATTTATTAAATCAAAAAAATCCTTTTTAATATATATATATATATATATTTATTAATTATGTTAATTACCTACAGACATCGATGTTTATGCTAACGCAATCTTCAGTGTAAGAACTAATTCTCAACGGTCGGTGGGCGCGAACTCCGATCACAAATCGCCACTGATTCGTAGTCGAGGATCTTATCCATCGGCCATAGCCAATTAGTTAGTAAATATAGAGGAATTTTAAATGTAAATAGCGAACGGCGGCTAGATACCAAGCAGTAAAGAGTGATCTTACGAACGGCGTTCGGATCGTGCATATATAGCTATTGGCACTGCTTGTTATTAAAATTACTCGAGAGTGTCCAGCCTATATATATATATATATATATATATATATATATATATATATATATATATATATTAAAAGAATCCCAATCCTAAAACGGGTAAAATTAATTTCCTCGAATAGAACAGTTTTGTGCCACTTTTATGTCCCCTTACTATGATTAAAATCAAGATATGATTGTACTAAACCTAAAATTTATTGGCTTAAGCTTAGTAAGTCATGACAAGAAAGTAAAATTACGGGAATCTTGCTAAATTTGTGTCTAATTACTTCGGATCAAATTCAATGCAAATCTGAAATATTTGAATTTTTTAAGGAGAGGTTTTTTCAATCCTTTAAAATACTTCAAAGAAATACTTATTAATTGATGTCCAATGTTTATTGTTAAAATTTCCCCAAAATCGGAGGTATCGGAATTTTTACGATTTATATATATATATATATATATATATATATATATATATATATATATATATATATATATATATATATATATATACCGTGAAAATTCCGAGAAAACCCTCTAGACGGACACTGTAAGTGTAGTATCAACGCAGTATGGTGTCGCTAGCTATAAATGTCTCGTTCCTAGACTGATGATAGCAATTAGTTTGAAACGGCGACGTCTGTAGGTGATAATAATTTTATATTTATTTATACCATGCCAATGCTTTCTTCGTTCTACAACCAGAATTTGAATTCATAACCGCTAACGGCATCAGCGTGGATACACCATAACAAGGACATTTTATCAAAGAAACAAAAGAAAAAAAAGTTTGTTTATTTTTGTTTTTGTGTTTTTTGATGAAAAAAAAAATGATACAATACTGGTCAACTCTGATGATGAAATTTTATTCCGAAATTAATAAGATTAAAGTAAAAAAAAAACTTAATTAATCTTGTATTGATAAAGGCTTCTATTTTCAATTTTATAATATATATATATATATTTTTTTTTTATAAATAATATTTTCAAATTAACCCATATGCCAAACCTGCAATCATCAGTATGGAAGGAAACAATCCATGCCGGTCACACGGTTCGACCCCAATACGAAAGTAGGAGCGCGTACCGCTGTGTCTACCACGAATTGCCTGGAAATGGGAAAGTAAATCAACGTCTAGATGGCAACGGGGCCTAGAGTATCGCATTACGCTATAAATAACGGCTTCTTGTTAACTTACTTAAAATGATCAATCTAGCGAGTCATCTATAGGCGATTGTTTCGCGGAATCACAGCTTTTCAGTGTAGTTAAACAGGCAAGTATTTCGCGCTTAGATTGAAACCTAGCCGCGTTTTTTTTCACTATTATTAACAGTAAACTATGCGAATAGATGAAGAATAGTAAAAGAATCGTGGAATTTCCACGAGGTGACGACGGTAAAGATACTAGCTTCAATTTCAAAAGTATATAATATTAATGCGTCGACCAAGCTACATTCTAATGGAGAAATACAGCCTGTAAATTCCAACGAAGATCATGATCAGTTGCTTTTTCATGAGTTCCAAGCTTACAAAATACCCTATCCCCTCAACAAACAACCGAGACATGATCTCAAAATAAAAATGTCTCTTCCTTGATTGCGACGTGCTACGCACCCTAATGATATTCTAAAAAACGTGTGTGTATATGTGTGTGTGTGTGTGTGTTAACAGAGATCTGGCAGTTCATATAAGTATCGACCGTTCAGCATCTGCCAAATGATGAAGTGGGTGTTCGTCATCCATGGTTGTCGAATCACACGTATTGCCGAAGTTTATTGGGTGCACAATCGTTACATTGATCCAATCAAGAAAGAACGATAAATATATCTTTTATAATTACGAATTCAGAATTAGAATCACTAGAAGGAATCCTGTCCTACACACAGAGAAAACATATATACATATATACTATGTAGAAAGCGGAATGTAACCTAGGCGTGCCAGGTTCGATTTCCGTTCGGGTTACTGCACTATTTTTCACTAATCCCTTGGGAAAGGTATGACTCCATATATCCTCCTTACTGCTATGAATTAAATAATATGGTAGACTAGACTCTCAAGCCTTGGTTGTGCAGCTAGTCTAGGAAAAGGAAAACTCTGAAATAACAGCAGTCTTTCTCTGCTTATTCTGGCATTATTTACAGTCATATTGGACTTCGCTTTGCATGTAGATTCAAGCAATTTCGGTTCGGGAGAGGTGTGGTTGGAGATTGCGCAAGTCTTGTTTCACTATTGACTCCTATCGCAGGTACCTAATATACAAGAGGTATCCATTAATTCTTGAGATTGAAAGGGAGCATATATATATATATATATATATATATATATATATATATATATATATATATATATATATATATATATATATATATATATATATATAGTTGTGCCAGTAGCTATAAAATAGACCGTTTTGAGGTCTTGCATAGAGCAGATTCCAAGAACCATTTGAAAATATTGGAATCTGTCTCTATCGCTATTCGCAAACCTTCATTGTGCCGACAGAAGGAATTTGTCAGATCGCTAAATCTCTTTGGGGAACTTTGAACCTCCCCCCTTCTTTTTCCCCCTAACGTAGTGCCTTTTAATGTTATTTTTTAACGAAATTATTAAATTCACTTCTTTTAATCGCTCCATCGTTAATTTTGGCACATTCAATTCCCCGTTTGCTCTTTCTTTCGACGATATTATTGATTAAAAAACTATCGATTTTCTCCTGACAAGATGATGATAGTCGAAAAGGCCTTTGAGAGATTTCCGCGCATCCTTTTTAAATGCATTCATAAGTTTTGTACCTCAAAACATTTATTCATACATATATATATATATATATATATATATATATATATATATATATATATATATATATATATATATATTGAGAGAGAGAGAGAGAGAGAGAGAGAGAGAGAGAGATTCAGTATTTTTAATGTTATTTTATACCATTTCAATGCTATAAAGGACAGATTCACGTCATTTCATAAAACTTATTTTTTATTTAGCATATAATTGTTTCGGCAAACACAATCGGTAAATTAATAACAGTTGACCACACCGGAAGTAAACCCAATCGCCGATCAATAAATAAATTACATTACACACCATCACCTCTAAATACGAATACGCCATAGAAACAGACAAACATGCAGCATCCGTACTCAACAATTAAGCTACTTTTTAAATAATGCTAAGTTACAGTTAAGGCCCATACATCTAGATAGACCGCACCCGTAAACTGTGTACTTCCACTAAAAGGGACATTTGAGAGAATTCACCGGACGATGAAAAAACGGTGGTCGTCGGATTCCATTTTTTGAACTGTCTTCATTTCGTGAGTCGCTAAACAGTAAAACCATAGTACGTCTCTAAAATATGTAATGTATAGTTTTAAATAAATATAATTTAATATAAATTAAATTTATATATATATATATATATATATATATATATATATATATATATATATATATATTATATATACATATAAATGATAATTGATTTCATTTTGACTACAAAATTGATTTTGTTTCACGAGAGCAGTTTGAGGGGTCCCCGATCTTCAGGTCTTGAAATAACATTCCCATGCAATGTTATTTCAAGACCTAAAGATCGGGGGCCCCTCAAACTGCTCTCGTGAAACAAAATCAATTTTGTAGTCAGATTGAAATAAATTATCATTTATATTTATATTTCTGCTCTATATTTTAATTGAGCACTCTCATAAACCCGGTTCAACTCCCCTGGATTCATACCCTGTGGATCTATATACCATATTCGCATGATAGATAGATAGATAGATAGATAGATAGATAGATAGATAGATAGATAGATAGATAGATTGGGGAATATTTGAGGCTCTGGGTGAAAGTAGTAACTTTCAAGTTTGGCACGCTCCATCCTAGCTAGTAGGGTGGGCAGCATCGTGGTCTTCAATCATCTCATTAATCTCTCACATGTTGGCTTCAAGCGCCATGCCGCGGGAAACCGCTTCAGCTGGATAGCAAAACCATGTGATGGAATGCTGTTTACACAGAAACATTGAGCATATGAATCTCCATTGACAAATTTCACCGGCCATGGCAGAAGAGTTCCAAGAAGAACTTCAATGACAGCGTGAGACACAGTCATTGGATTATGGCCCAACTGCCTTGTAGGTATCTTCACGAAGAGAAAAGGTTTTGGGGGTAACCCAAGAAACTAAAGCAATCAGATATCACAATTATTTTTTTCCGGTAGCTCCTGCAACCAAGCTGGTGCCAAATGTATTTTTCAGCTCTCCTTTAGACGACATCAGTGAAGCCGAAGCGGAAATCCTTGTCTGGGCAGCTCAGAATATATATAGCAAAATTGCATGTATGTATATCTACACATGAGATTTTCAGTGGTTGATTCTTTTAGTTTAAGTTTTCATATATTATTATAATAATGAGAGGGTCATAAAAAGGAGAAACACTCCCTCCTTTGAAGATTCAATTATTTCTGGTTCGCACAAAATTTGACTCATAAGTATGGATACCAATTAGAAATATTCCGAAAATTTCAATACCATCTGAGTATTTTAAAGGGTTGTTAGATGTATACAAAAGAGTACAACGCTCTTTTAAGAATTCAAATATTTCCGATGTATTGTTTAAACCAATAGAAATTTGTAAACATTCATATCTAAAAATCGGTCCTAGATCGGTGTGAGGCCTAATCGGTGTTAAATGTAGTTAATTCACTAGTCTTTTTAGCAGTTCCTCCATCTAAATCTCACTAAATAACTTTTCTCGCAACTTGGATGGTGGACTTCTGGCGCCTCATTGGTTAACTATTTCGTTCTACCAGTTTCTTTCTATTTTAGAGATTTTATTATACTACCCTGGATAGCTCATCCTCTTTTGCTGCCACCTACACTTGTTTGAATCTTTCACCATTACCTGGTGTGGACGTGCTCTGGGGCCTCTGATTTTTTTCGTCAATTTCGATAATTCCATTTTAAGATCGTGTAAAGATAGGGAGGCCACCTCACGGTGTCAGAAACAACACGAGATACAGAAGTTACGAGCTAAGAATGATTTTGTTTACTCTTATTCACCCCAAACAAGGAGGCACATTACCACTGAGACGTAAGGGGCTACTATTAGGGGCCATGCATTAAGGGGCACTCTATGTAGGGACTTGAACAGCGAGATGTCTGTTCGCATTAACTTTGAATTTCTGCATGTTAATACAGTCACGGAAGCAGGAAACAGAGAGAGAATTCCAAAGTCTAGCGGTTTGAGAGAAGAAACTATTAGAGTGCAAATCTTTCCGGCGTCTGGGGACCTCTACAGTGAAGGGGTGGGATTTTGCTGCTTGTTGGGTTAATCGGAGGTATTTACGTCGAAGGGGCAGACGTTTTACGAGTTCGTCAGAGTGTACCCCAGCTCCGTACCAATGTGACGTCACCAATTTGGCCGTTTTTTTAGTTTAGTCCGTCAGCTGTCACCACTCGAGAAAAGTTGCTGTACTGATGAAGGCCGATATGCGAAGGATCCTTGTTCGAAAATCACCGCTCTCCCACGTTGAGATTAAAAGATCAAAGGATAACTGCCCGGCGCTCGTCAGAAACTTGGTATCACTGAGGAGCAAATGGTCATTTCAAAACAGAACAATAAAAGAAAAGTAATTCACAAATCCGTCGGTTGGTTTTTGTATAAGAATAATTATTTGAGTAGGAAGTCGTTCAGTTACAAACAGTGTGCTTTCAGACTGCTATCTTTTACTTCTGTGTTTCTTAACAAGTTTCTGAGCGATTTTAGTTGGGCGATATCAACCCTACGTCCGGGGCCCGTCTCTAAACGACGTGGATTCAGAGGGCGAGATTCAGATGGTTTGAGACTGGGCGTGACTTCGCCCATTCTCCCAATAGAATTAATTCAGCAACAAAAGAAAAATTTATTATTCCATACTAGGAATGTCCACTCATGAGAATTCGCCCTCTCAGCAGTGAGTGATCAAAAGGATTCTATTTCGCCTTACTCTTTCTTTTTGCTTTATCTGTTTCTATCTTCTACTGTTACCTCAGTGGGAGGGGGGAGATTTCCCCTCCCTCAAAACTTATTCATAGAAGAAAAAAATGTATTTCCATTAATTTATATTAACGATAAAGACGGAGAAATGTCATTTAGCAGACACCCCTTCCTCCCTATCGCCCCACACGGCCATGCCGGGCTCGGCGATGCATGGGGTGCCAGTAAAAACAATTTAATTGTAATCTATTGCAAAGGTTTTGATTTAAGGAGTGCATGCAATCTCAACATTTCAACGCCCATTTAACGCCGAGAATGCAAACAACTTTCCCCGTTCATGACGCAGTGACATCTAGCGGGTCACTCATTTCTGACCGTCACCTCTTTATATCTCAAATCTAGAGGCAAAGCAAACAACACCTCTCTTTCTTATCAATGTTCGCTGGTTTCTTCTTGTGTCCAAACACTTTTTCATAAATTCTCTTTCCGGTTTTCCTGATCTTAGAACACAACCGTTTCTTATTTTAATTTCTTTTAATTCGACAATATTGTCACAATTCGATATTATCTCGGCAACAAAAATATATTGTCTTGCGAAATACGAAAATCAAGTGGCTCCTGACGAATGTCATCGCTTTATTTTGGGATTCCTAATCTCCCAAAATATCAGGAAAATAAAGTAACCTGTTCTTTCTCTTGTCACTTGTTTTTTTCCTTGCAAAACCAAGCTGAAAGCCTTCTGGGGGAAACCCATGGTCCGGTTTCGAATCAACCATTTTCTGTTCGATAATATTGTCACAAGATCACATCCAATTAAAGTACTTGTAAAACAAGCACATGGATGCAACATTGCGACGATGGGACAGGGCTGGAGCTTGGTTGTACAGTTCAGGGCCTATTACATTGATGGCGCTTCTTTTTACCCTGTCTAAGAGGGAGATACTAGTGGTAGATGCACCAGGCCAAATATGGCGTAATTGGCGTAATCCAAGGCGCTTCGAGTTATCTCCGACGGTGGGAGGGACCATGTACTCCAGTGTCTCCTGGGACGAACAAGATGACCAGCCCAACAAAGTCTATGTTTACTTATACGAGATTCGATACTTGAAACAGTAGCTCGCTCTACCACTTCGAATACAGGGGTGAAGCTATTTCAACGGATATGAAGCAAGTGCCCAAGGCAATTCTGATAGAAACGCTCTAGCAGGCGAATATGAGCTC
>OY744540.1:87500-105000 GCA_963556195.1 Sepiola atlantica | reverse complement strand
TACCTACACGTGTTTCACTACCAAGCAAGTCTTTGCTTGGCAGATTATCAGGGAAATTAAGTACCTGGAATAAGAATTACAACAACCGGCAATACACAATGTGGTGTTGCTTTAATTGAGGTCACTTAAGAAGGGAAGAAAAAAATGCTAATAAAAAAAAGTAGCCTAGCAAAAAGAACGCGACCGAAAGGGAGCATTTATTTGCTAGTCTATTATATAAAGGGCAATTGTCTGTGTGTTTAGATGTTTGTATGATTGTATGTCCAACTAAAACTTGAAAAATGCACAACAGACATAAATAAACTTGGAATTATTTTGACCAGTGAAGCTTCGGAGGAATAATACCTAGAATTTACAAAAAATAATTAATTTTGTGGGCGTCAACTGGAGCAGATTTAGTAAGGGGTTGGCTTTTTCCAGCTATTTTCAGTTTAAATTCAATGTAATTATGTATTAATTTGGAGGAAAAAACAATGATATTATGTAGTGATTTGTAAAAACTGCAAGTCATTCCTAAAATTCAACCGAAAATTACATCAGAGAGAGGGGGCGTGAGGGGGTTAATTTAAAATTAATAGACGCTAATTCTGGGGAAATCACAGTGTAATATCTGACCGGTTACGTCCTTGATTCTGTCGGTCTGAGTAAAGTTCTACGAAGAAGGAGGTCCCCTCTCCCAGGCTTTATTTTCTTACCCGTTTCATTCCTACAACTAAGGTTTAAGGATTGAGTTATGTTTGAAAAAACATTAATTTTAATTGTTCTAATTAACCGTAATTTGTAATTAACTCACCAAGTAACCCGTCTTTTATTGCGTTTCTCTGTACCATAATCTCCCACTCTCACTGTATGCTGTGTGACAAGCGAATACCACCATCTTCCCCGTATCTACCATCATATATACACTGACAACGTTTTCAATATTCATACATGAGCGATATTTCATGGGGAAAAAAATTTTTTCAGTCGTTCTTTTTCTACATAAATAATTTAATTTTGCCTTCTCGATATTCCGTCGTATTTGTAACTGATTCTATACGAAACAAAAATAGTTTGGCCTATTTGAACTTGGATAAAACAGATAAAGAATTTTCAGAGGAGGTATCTATTACTAATGGAGATTCGGTGTCTGTCTGTTGGAATCCGAAATAATACTATCGCTTCTATATCTGAAGCCGAAATTATACTATTACTATCTGAATTCAGTTTACTTTACTATTTTAGACTAATGTACTATCTATTAATGCTCAGTTTAGGGGAGGGTAGTGCAGTATGTAAACGCTATAGATTTAGATATATAAGCAATCGCAAACCATACGTCCACACATTTAGTCTGGTTATTTTCTTCGGGAATGGAACATTAACGTTTTTGTGTAGCTTACTTGTCATAAATATATTTTAATACTATATATATAGGAAATTATGGCAATATAAATTACATTTATATAGGTTACATTGATTCACGGATGGACCGATTACAAAAGTACAAGCTCAATATTTAGCATTAAATAGATTTATTTCAAGATTTGTTAATATATAATTTTATGATAGTTTTTACCCACAGAAAGTCACCGGGTTTACAATTGTTTTAATAAACAGAAAATTCCTTTTCGGAAGTATTCGCTCGGTATGGAAGCAGTAATAAACCGATATTTGCTTCTTTTTTTTTAAATTCCTTCAATTTGTTATTATTATATCCTGGAAATCTTTTTGTTTTTTAAACATGCACTCGAGACTATTACCACATCTTCTTTTGGAGTGAATTATGGACAGGTTTATGAATTGACTACGTTTCTTCGGACCTTGCTTTCCTCAGTTAATGAATTTTAATTTACTCTTTTCACATGTTGCTTCCATGATTTTAATGACAAAAATCTATTCTTATAGTAAACTGCCTGGGATTTATGTTTACTATACATATTTTGTTAAGAAATTTTAAATCCTCTCTCTTGCTTTGGGTATAAATTATTATAATATTATGTTATAATAAATCTTGATATATATATATATATATATAGTAAGCAGTGAAAATATATATGGCAATCAAGCTACACAGAGGCTCCCGTGTTTCATCCCCGGGGGGAATCGTCAGGCTAAATGCATGGAGTTATTTTTGTCAGGTGTTTTTATATACATGGCTTGCTAGTTAACCAATCAGATTATTTGTTGTTCCCTCAGCCAATCGTTGGGCTTCCCGCGAACAAAGGCTTTGTTAGTGACGCGACTACGCCCATCCTATTTTTTGTTAACAATGGGTTTTCCTATATCCTGTTTCCTTTGTTTTGTCAATACAGTGGGCGAATTTATTTTAGCACGTGGTTTCTTGTATTTCTATTTTAGGTTTTAAATTTTAACTTGTTCAGTTTTTTATTTATTTATTTTTTATTTTTTATTATTTATTATATCATCCTAAGGTAAATTTATTTCTGTGTAAACAGCTGTTTGCTATTTCGCTTCTAGAGTTTAATAGATTTCGGGGATCTTTAAAATTTAGGATTTCATATTTTTCATTCAGGCATAATCTACACGGGTCGTCTAAGTTTCTACATGTACTGGCCTGTCTTACTATTTTCCATTCAATTATTGGTGAGTGTCCATTTTCCTTGAGCTCCCAATAATAGTTAGCTAGTGCTGTTTTAGTTCGACGTTCTTTGTTTTTAAATGTGCTTTTTTGGTCATAGTATCTGGTCTTAAAGTCTAGGGATGGCATACCCACGTAGTATTTCTTGTTATTTGGTCTTTCGTTGACAAATATCGTTGCTTAGTATACAACACTTTTAGTTAGGAATTTATTTTGTAGTGGACAAAGTTTACGATTTATCTGACAAACCCTATATCTTTTTTACACGAACTTTTTCACTCTCTTAATAGTATTTTTTCAAATGTTTGAATTTTGGCTTTTCCACTGCCAACTTATCTATCTGTATCGTTCCTCTGATAAGATTCCGATCCTTGAAAAGCCTTGGCCTAATTAACATAATTTTATTACAGAACATACCTTGCACATCGAAGTTTGAAATAAATCTGGACATTCTATATATATATATATATATATATATATATATATATATATATATATATATATATATATATATATATATATAAATACAGATTTTAATCAGACATGTGGACCAGTGGTTTCTGACAAGAAAAAGGTTGAATCCCCAATTCCGTCTTCGTCAGCACTGTCTGAAATGGTAAAATGATGGAATTTCTTCAAAAAACAGTCTTTACCAGTTATGAAACGCTATGCACAAAGAATTTGAAATGAAGAGGCGGTAAGGCGCTTAAAACCAGAGAAAAAGCCGTTATGTAAGAGATTCTATATTTAGAAGTGAGGAAAAGAAGGAGAAAGAAAGAGAAATTAAAATAAAAATAAAAAATATATATATATAAAATATGAAAATATATATATAAAAAAATCCTATGGTTAAAGGTACGTAACTCTATTTAATTAAATTATCTAAAAAAGGGAGGTAACTATTTATTATATATATATATATATATATATATATATATATATACATTTCTACGATGGTTTCAATTTATAAATAAATCAAGAAAGTAAGTAACTAAAAAAAGGTAATCACGTTATCTATTATATTATATTACCATGTCCAACGTACACGTTGTTTTATATACATATATATATATATATTATATATATACATTTTTTTCATGCACGCGGGCACGCGTACGTACGTGTATTTGACATAAGTGCGGGTGCAATAAACAGAGTATAAAAACTGGATACGGCTATCTATATATATTTCATAAAAATGATAAAAATTATAAAAATTATAAAATATTATAAAAAATTAAAAATATGAAAATTAAAAAAGTTTTAATCTAAAAAATTTAAACTATAAAATTATAAAAATTTAAAACATTTTTAAAATTTTAGAAAATTTTTTAAATTTAAAAGATTTTTTGAATATAAAAAATATTAAAAAATATTTAAAAAATATAAAAAAATATAAAAAATAAAATAAATAAAAAAATAAAAAATAAAAAATATAAAAAAAAAAAATATTAAAAATGAATAAAATCCAAGAAAATCAAAAGAATAAAAAATTAAAAAATATTTTTAAATCCCTAAAACTTCAATAAATTAAAAAGTTAAAATCGGGGTCTGCCTTTCACGCAATTAAAACGGACAAATTCTAGATAAATTTAGGAAAGACCTCATTCATTCAAACCTTCAAAAGTTTAGGCTTTAAAATCACTATCACTACTAATGTAAACCAAATCTATTTCCTCGATACCACCCTTAACCTCGCAAATAATACTCACAAACCCTACCATAAACCGAATGAATCACTTCAATATATCCACAAAAACTCATGCCATCCACTATCAATCCTCAAAAACCTTACTAAAAATATATTCCTAAGAATTTCAAACCTCTCCTCCAATTATGCAGTTTTCACACAGGCCGCTCCTATTATAATAAAGCCCTACGCGACAGCGGGTTCCACGATGGAATCTCATACATCCCAAACCAGAACATTCCACAGAACAACAGCCGCAAAAGGAGGAGATCGATTATCTGGTTTTCGCCGCCTTTCTCCAGCAGAACAAAATCAAGAGTAGGTCATCTTTTTCTCTCATTGTTAAGCAAACATTTACTTCCAACACACAGTTTACATAAGTTTTTCAATAAAAACACCATCGTTTTTTGAAGAAATTCCATCATTTTACCATTTCAGACAGTGCTGACGAAGGCGGAATTAGGGATTCAACCTTGTTCTTGTCAGAAACCACTGGTCCACATGTCTGATTAAAATCTGTATTTATTAATAAAAAAACGCTCTTAATTTAATTTAATTGAGCACTCTGCTGGTATTTCACTTTTATTCTTTTTTGAGTATACCCTTATACTTTATATATATATATATATATATATATATATATATATATATATTATGTACTAGATGAACTGTCTTTTATAAGGCTCTGTTTAATTTGCTCTTTCTTGTCGTAAACCTTATCATATAACACAATGTCATGATTGATGCTGTCGGCTGTCGTGCTCCAATCTATAAAGGCGTCTTTAAGTCATTTGTTTCTTTAAAAAGCTGCTCTGTTGGAACAGGAGTCACTGGTGTCGTTAACCATAGCAAGGAAAGTGTCTACAGAGAAAGGAATGCCCAAACAAACAATCTTCTTGGTCGAATTCCATCGATTGCTGTTCGTGCGGAAGAACAGTTTTTGTTTGGATGTAGAACATGAGAAGAAAAACAAACGACCCTTCGAGAGGTGGCGACGTGATCAGTTCAGAAGGGGTCAATTTATTTATTTAGACGGGCTCACCTTGTCTTCGGACTATCAAAGAAAGAACGCGAAAAGAAAAGAATGAATGTTTGAATGAAAGAATGCATTCACGAAGAAAAGGGGAAAACGAAGGAAGGGTAGAAGGAAAAGGGAACGGCAAGAAGAAAAGAAAACAGAAAGTGATAAAGAATAAAAGAAAAGAACGAAGGAAATGAGGATGAAAAGAAAGAATGCTTGAAAGGAAAATGAAAACAAGAATAAGCTAGGAAGAAAAATGTAACAAAAAATGAATGACAGAATGACAGAAAAATGCACAGTTTAGAATGGCGAGTTAATGAAATCTAAACAAATAAATGCGAAAGTTCTTTCATTAATCGCACCTATATTGTCCAGAAAAACCTCGAATCCACACCAAAAATCGCTTCAAAAATCAAGGCTAACGCAGTCAAAATAATTAAGATATAACCATAAGAACCTTGCAAAAGCCGAACAGTTTCTTCCATATTTTTCAAACTAAATATATATATATATATATATATATATATATATATATATATATATATATATATATATA
Organism: Sepiola atlantica; assembly: GCA_963556195.1. Classification (NCBI taxonomy): domain Eukaryota; kingdom Metazoa; phylum Mollusca; class Cephalopoda; order Sepiida; family Sepiolidae; genus Sepiola; species Sepiola atlantica. The sequence continues at coordinate 99,152 of OY744540.1, read as the reverse complement.
TATATATATATAAACATTGTTCCACTCTACAAAAATTAATCAGCGTTTCGATGATTTAATATATCTTCACAGACTGAATAAAAATAAAAAGTGAAAAAGTTAAAAAAAAATATTTTAATGAGGCAATCTGTGAAGAGATGTAAACTCGTCAAAACGCTGATTAATTGGTGTAGACTGTAACAATGTTTATTTAATTTCATAACAAACCTATTGACAATAAATATCAAAAGATTGTACAACAACAAATATTATTGTGTTTAATAATATCTTTTTAAGCGCAAATGAAATTATTTATCAATTTGTTACAGGTCAAGTTTATATTAAATTTTTTATATACAATATGTTTACATTATATATATTATATATATGTAATATTATATATAATTAGTTTTCTCATCGGATTTTCTTCCCTCCCCATATTTTTAATAAAACCATATGACCAAATGAATATGGTCGGAAACCTTCGACCGGTCCAACGTAAATGATGCGTTTATGTCTTTATTTGCACTGTTCACATTTCCTAAACTATTTTCATATATATATATATATATATATATATATATATATATATATATATATATATATATATATATCCACATAAAATGTTGTTGCTTTTTTTACATATTTCGCCCCAAACAAGGCAAGCCGCCACTGAAGACGTAAGGGGCTACTGAAAATTAGGGTGTAGGTGTGGGTGTCATCCTCAGTTGGGAGCTGTGTAGCGAGATGTCTGTTTACATTAGTTTTAAACTAATGTCATGTCGGTACAGTCAGGGAAACAGGGAGAAGGTAGGGAATTCCATAGGCCGGCAGAACGAGGAAAGAAGCTATTGGAGTAGAAGGCTCTCCGGCATCTGAGTATCTCCACAGTTAATTGATGGGATTTAGCTGATTGTCGAATTGGTCTAGTGAATTTACGTCGAGCCGGCACCAGAACAGCCAGTTCATCGGAGCACAATCCATTGAAATATTTGTAAAACAAGCACAAGGATGCAACATTGTGGCGATGGGACAGGGGCTGGAGCTTGGTTGACAGTGAGAGACCTATTAAGTTGGCGACTCTTTCTTGGACCTTGTCTTAGAGGAAGAGGCTTGTGGATAATGCACCAGCCCAGATGTGGCAACAATACTCCATGCTTGGGCGGATGGTGGCTTTGTAGAGCGCGGTAGAGGGAACCCACCTTCTTTGCTGCAGCCTTGGCAATGTCTTCAATGTATTTGTTCCAATTCATGTTACCTATGAAGGTTAGGCCGAGGAGTTTTAATGTTGAACTCTCATGTAGGGTGTTATTTGCCATGACAATCGGTGTTTTAAGGAGATTTTTAAGTATTTAATTATCGATTTTCAGTATTTACTTCAACAGTGCTCAATGCGTGAATAGAGCTAGATAGTAAGTTATGAACATATATTTATGTCGATTAAGCTACACAGAAGCTTCCGCGTTATGCATGGAATGTGTGTAGCTGAGTGTTCTCCAATCAGATTCTTTGTTATTCCCTCCTACAAGTTAATGTTTGCATTAGCCAATAGTAGGGCTTATCATAAACAACGGTTAGGTTTATTTTACATCCTATTCTTTTGTTCTGTTTTGTATAGGGGTGACTCATTCCTGTTTTTGTGTTCTGTCGAATTAATCGGTGACCTTATTTTAACACGTAAGTGTTGGTATTTCTATTTTTAGTTTAGTTTATTTTTTATATTTATTTATTTATTATGTATTGCTATCTTAAAGTAAATTTTATTCTGTGTAAGCAGTTGTTTGCTATTTCACTTTTACAGTTTCGGGGGTCTTTAAAGTTTAGGATTTCAGATTTTTCATTCAGGCATAATCCATACGGGTCGTCTAAATTTCTGCATGTTCAAGCCTGTCGTATTATTTTCAATTCGATTATTAGTTAGCGTCCGCTTTCTTTGAGCTCCCCGTAATGGTTCTCTAGTTCTGTTTTAATTCGACCTTTTTGTTTTTTTTAATATTCTGTTGTGGTCGTAATATTTGATTTTAAAATATAGGGGGTCTCCACGTCGTACTTCTTGTTATTCAGTCTTTCCTTGGCAAATATTGTAGCTTGGTAAACAATATTTTGCTTAGGCATTTATTTTGTAGTGGACAAAGTGTACGAGTTATGATGTTACATCTTTTCTCTTCATTACTAACTAACTATATATATATATATATATATATATATATATATATATATATATATATATATATATATATATATATATATATATATATATATATACTCGTTATTGAGCACTTTTGAAAAAATATTGGTTTTATGTTCATTTTGTCAATAACTTTGAACTTGATTAATTAATATATATAATACAAAAATCAGTACAACTTCAGTACCGTCGGTTTCGAGTTTGAAAGTAGTCCGACCTTCCAAACTGTCGTCAGCTTTTGTTGATACTGTTGAAAAGAATACAAGATGGTGGCTCCTTTGATTTGAGAACACGTTATTTGGTTTATGTGTTTAAATCTTTTTTTCTTTTTCTATATTCCGCCGACTTAGTGTATATATGTAAGTGTGACATATGTAAGTTTAAAAATAAAAAATAAAAATAATACTGAAAAACTCCCTTGAAAATTATTTTAAGTCAGTCTATAATCGGATCTCAGAGGTCGGTTGTCTGGATGTCAACAAACCATATTGTTAATGGGAGCGAACTGTGTGTCGATCAGTTTTCAGTCAGTTACTAAATTCAGTTTTAAAGTAAACGTCTGCTCCAATGATTGATATATAAGTTTCTCTTCTAATTTTTCATGAACCTTTGTAGGCTTAAATTATTAATTTATGATAAATTTGATTACGATAGTCTAAGAAATTCCTTTATATTTAATTATAATTAAAGTAAGTGTTTTAATGTGCTAATATATATATATATATATATATATATATATATATATATATATATATATATATATATATATAGCATTAGATAAAATGAAAGAATAAAATAAGGGGCGAATCAAATTTTATTACAATTCAGAGTTCAAGTAAAGTAATTGAAAGTCCTAATTACTTTGCTTGAACTCTGAATTGTAATAAAATTTGATTCGCACTTCTTTCATTTCATCTAATGCTATTAATGCTCTATCTAGTATATTGAGCTTCGTTTTTATCCGAATGTTCACTAATTAAAGATATTAGTTGCCTCTTATATCTTTTGTTGTATTAACTTTATATATATATATATATATATATATATATATATATATATATATATATAAGCTAGACATTTACTATTAATGAAAAAGAATAAAAGTATATAAAATGTCTGATAGGGCGAGGGATACAAATAAATACAGAGTGGAGAAGAAAAAAGTTCGAATGCTAGCCGGAAAAGACGTCCAATGACCGTGGCGTAAGAATACCGGATTCTGCCTTGAGCGGAGTTTCTGTCGCCTTTATTGAAAGGCGGACGACGACGAAAATGTCAGATTTTAGCCGCCGCACGTCACATTCCGCATAATAATGCAGTCCGTTATTGGCCTATTCTTCCAAAGTGATCTGATTACAAACAAGATAAAATATCGACATATATTTTATCATCTTTTCCGGTATCTCCCCCCCTCCCTCTCTCTCTCTCTTCATTCTTCTTCTCCTCACTTTTAATATGAATATATATATATATATATATATATATATATGTATATATATATATATATATATATATATATATATATATATATATATATATATATATATATATATATATATATATATATATGTATATATATATATATATATACACGCCGCGGCTATTGAGTCAAACCTGACTTTCGTATCAGGGTACGAACCGTGTGACCGGCACGTATTATCTCCTGTATTATGATTATTTGGCATGAAACACATGCGTATATGGGTTTATTTCGAAAATAATATTTATTTATAAATAATTATATATATATATATATATATATATATATATATATATATATATATATATATATATATATATATATATATATAAACTTCTTTGTAATATAGCAGGAAAAATCCCAGCAGAGTGCTCGATTAATTGAGAATTAAAATTTAAAATTAAGAGCGTAATATTTATTTATTTTGGTACAGAAAAATTACTACATTCGTACCGTCGGTTTCAAGCACAGGACTTAGCCATCCGGCTCTGTTGACAACAGAAGCTGAAGAGAGCCGGATGGCTAAGTCCTTCTGTGCTTGAAACCGACGGTACGAATATTGTACTAATTTTTCTGTACCAAAATAAATCAATATATATATTTTAAAAAACACATCAAATATATGGAACAAATTCTCACAAATTTATCCAAAAAACAGTTTTTTCATTCCCATACAAGTGTTTCGGCCTTTCACGAAGTTATATATAAAGTTCGAAATGCATAAGGCATTAATTTTTCTTGAAGAGGGAATCATCAGTGCTCGTAAAAAATAGGGTAACCCTCTAGAAAGAAAAAAAACTGTATTGCATTCCGCATTCATTTAATTTTATTTATATTTAGTTTCACTATATGTTATTCCCATAAAATATTTTGTTTTTTATTTATTCTTCAGATCATATTGTTTAATTTACACCCGTACTTACAAATCGTAGTATCTTCGTACTGATCTATCAATCGTTTGCCGTCGATATAGATTTTCGTTTTAACTACAATAAAATATAAAGTGAATGTTTAACTAACCATAACTGTGTTAGTCTTAGCTTTTTAAAAATTTTCTAGGCCTTGATCTTTTTATTTTGAGTCGTTGTTTTTCATGCTTCTTCTTCAAAGTTCATAATCACATTGTTTTATAGTAGTCCTGTACACACTTCCACATCCGGTCGACTAGCCATGAACAAACTTTGCCGTCATTACGATCCGTACCACGAATTACTTTATCTAACTATGATTCTGAACTTAATTAAATACGGTATAACCTAATAGTGCAGTACGTACATTTTATTTGTCTTGTAATTATCCATGAATTATTTGGCGTCCGTAAAATCAATCACATTTAGTATTGTTATTATTTTTCTTATTTTATCTTTTTGACGAGGTCTTCTTTATCGCCCTAATAAGGGATTCCGTCACCAATCTGGAAGCTCCTTTTCTTTCTAGAAGCCCCTTTAAGAAATTAAAGTTGAGCACTCTCGGGGATGTTAAAAATAGACTGTCAAAAAGTTCTAATGCAAAGTTCTGAATACGTTCGTCGAACACTCGACTAGTCTTCTAGGTACATATAGATCTTAATTTCCCTTAAGTACGTGACAGCGGATATGGCGACTGCTTGCAGATTCTAGGCTGACTCTGTGAGCCGGGTTCGCGCCTCCCGACCGTCTGAAATTGTTACTTTCCTGCACTGATGAGAGCAATAAGCTTGAAACGCTAGAGTCTGTAGGTATTAGTAATTTAATATTTAATATTTATTTATATATATATATATATATATATATATATATATATATATATATATATATATATATATATATCCCTACAACTCAAATAAAACAAGTACATAGCATCTATATCGGCCATACTACAACAACTCTCTCTCGACGTCTAGCTTACCATTTATCCGATACCAACGCCATTCAACGTCACATTACCTCACATAACAAAAGCCGACATACGGAAAAGTAATACACAAAGATAATTGCATAAACCGACTTAAAATAGCAATAGTCATTAAAACCAAACAGCCCAATATTAAAAAAATAGCTTTCAACACCGGTACCAACATGCTAAATGTATTTCATAATTAAATGAAAATAAAGTAATAAAAAAAATTTTAATTAAAAAGATTAAAAAATAAATAAATAATAAAACCAAATAAACAAGCAAACAAATAAAATAAAATATAACAAGACAAAGTAAACATACAATCTCTTTTCCTTCATTCACCCTTCAAGATATCTATAAAAACAATAACTCAAGTCTTCTCATTTATAATTTTTTTTTTAAACTACTTCTGAGGACGACCAGGAAGGTCGAAAGCGCTAGAGAAATGGCCGAATTACGAACACTCGGCGAAATACTATATGAACTGCCGCCTGAAACCCAAAAGATTGCTAGACGACTCGAGAACCTTAAAAGAAGGTTATACAAACGTGAAAATTCCGTGTTGCTTAACAAAACCTGCTTGAGTAATAGCTTGCTGCCTAAATAATTATATATATATGTATATATATATATATATAATACTAAATTATGTTTACCTACATACGCCAGCGTTTCAAGCTTTCGCTCTCATCAGTGTAGGGGATTATAATCTCAGACGGTCCCTGCTAATATTTGTTATTAAATATTAAAGTGTTTTTTACCGTTTCGAGCTTTTTACCCTCATCGGTGTAGGAATGGTGGTTACAGGAAGTGACATGGGATCGAACGCAGTTCATGGATTCAGGCTAGAATTACGAGACAAACGCTCAGGGTCATACGGCTACCGGCAATCAGCACATACAGTAATTGAAATTAAGATACACTTACCCGGGAAGGAATGGGAGAAGCGTTATTGTTGTCCACAGTGTTCACGCTCGTTCAGAACTCGCTATATATATATATATATATATATATATATATATATATATATATATATATTGTACCTCTTTGAAGTATGTAACCTATGTTTTTAAATAAATAACGCTAGAGGGTTACCCTCTTTTTTACGAGCACTGATGATTAACTCTTCAAGAAAAATTAATGCTTTATACATTTCGAACTTTATATATATCTTCGTGGAAGGCCGAAACACTTGTCTGGGAATAAAAAACTGATTTTGGGGTGAATTTGTGAGAATTTGTTCTATATATTTGATGTGTTTTTTATGATAAATATATATATTTTTTAATTTATTTTGGTACAGAAAAATTAGTACAACATTCGTACCGTCGGTTTCAAGCACAGAAGGACTTAGCCATCCGGCTCTCTTCAGCTTCCGTTGTCATCAGAGACAAATGACTAAATCCTTCTGTCCTTGAAACCGACGGTACGAATGTTGTACTATTTTTTCTGTATCAAAATAAATAAATATAACTAGGGGTGGGACGTAATGGGTTAAAATTTCAGATTCATGTGAGTAGTATTTTTTTGTGTTATACATAAATAACACTAAACAATCAAACATTTTGAAAATTTTGCAAAATTCAGAAGGTGCAGGCCAAAAATAGCCGTTAGGGCTCCACAGGACTCAAAATCCATCATTTTTCGGTGAAAAAGTGGTTTCATGCGACATTCTATGAATGGATATAGATGGTTAAATCTGATATAGTACTTAATTTAGGACTATTTTCAGGCTGCGAAAGGGTTTTCATGAATGTAAATAGCCAAAAACTAGTGGCCTGTACCTTCTGAATTTTGCAAAATTTTCAAAATATTTGCTTGTTTAGTGTTATTTATGTATAAATAGACACAAAAAAATACTACTCGCATGAATCTGAAATTTTCACCCATTACGTCCCACCCCTAATATTACGCCTTTAATTTTAAATTAATCGAGCACTCTGCTGGGATTTTTCCTGCTATATTACAAAGAAGTTATATATATATATATATATATATATATATATATATATATATATATATATATATATATATATATATATTATTTTCGAAATGAAGCCATATACGCATGTGTTTCATGCCAAACATGCAATCATCAGTATGGGAGGAGATAATCCGTGCCGGTCACACGGTTCGAACCCCGATACGAAAGTCATGTTTGACTCAATAGCCGTGTGTGTGTATATACTCATATTAAAAAGAGAGAAGAAGAAGAAGAAGAAGAAGAAGAAGAAGAAGAAGAAGAAGGAGAAGAAGACGACAACCGACTGATCTATCGATCAAATCTTTCACTTATCGTGGGGAGATGGTAACCAAAAGTACTCCATTTTTATTTACGGACGAGTATTGGTTTAACGCTAAATGAAAACTATCATTTCCACAACTAAAGTGTTTCACTCCTTCTCACACACAGTCCAGCCGCACCGAATCGCTGTGATACAGCGAAACAGTTTGTCTTAATTCAGTAAATCGCTTAAAATAATATCAATATTGATTACCAGATATTAATATCAAGAAAAGTTTTTCGTATATATAATAAAATAATAGAATCAAATTATAAGTGAATCGTACTGAATATTACTTTATTAGACAATGTTTAAAAAATAAATATGCAAATAATTTATAGCGTTGATGGCGTTTAGTCAGGTTTTCTGTGACTATATATACGGTATAATTGAATTAGATAGAGCTAAGCTGTTTTGATATGACTATAGCTCGGATGAATGAAACAAACTTTCCCATTTATTCATTTAGATATATATATATATATATATATATATATATATATATATATATATATATATATATATATATAATAAAATATTCATTTATCTATAAACAAGCTTGATTCGTCTATTGAATACTCGTGAGTATAGATTACAAACAAGTGGCCTACCTACCAACGGGTTAGATCTTACAACCCTGGGTCTTGTAACCTTAGCATCTTGTTTACTTATCCTATGAATTTGTCTATCTTCGTATTCGTATTCCTACCTTCACCCGTTTGTCTATATCAGGCGACATCAACTCTATTTAAACATGGGATATGTTTCTCTATTTAGTCTTGACTTAATTCCCCAAAGAGAGACGCGGGAGTGAACAAGGAACGGAATTCCTATGACAATTGTCCGCCATTGTAGAAAGGGGACGTCTGACCGACGGATTGTGACGAAATATTCGTCAGGTCTAGTACCGGGATATCTACGTGTACGGAATAAAACTCTGGCCACCTTTCAGCCGTCTCAGGGTTTTTTTTGGGAGGGGGCGGGGGGGTCCCATTATTTTTAGACTGATCTCAGTTGGACGATGGATATTTCGATCATTCGAGTACACTAGGCGTGTCCGAAAAGCAACGGGATTGCCGTTACAAACAATTCTAAACAATAAGCTACATGGTTTCTTTTACAAAGTAACCCACGTCGAGTCAGATGTGCTTCCTGTCAATCTCTTACACGTTTCTATGCATTGCTGAAAGGGTTATTTTGTTGTTTATAGCCTAAATGATTTCTTCCACGCCTTCAAAAAAGAAAAGTCATACGGAGCAAGATTCGGTGAATATATGGAGGCATTTCCCAGTATGGCGATGTCTTTCTCTGCTTGGAATTGCTGAATTCTCATTGAAGCCCAACGACTGAACTCCTTGGTTTTGGGGCTAGGAGGAAAGTGTTGTTATGGCCTCCGTTCAGTCTTGACCGAGAATGGATACCCCCTGTAAGGATGCCTACGAGTGTAATTGTGAAGCAAGGGTTGCGCAATCTCAAGCACACATTTCCTGAGTCGGCACTGCTTGATTCCAGTGGCAAAAAGTTCATGACGACTGGAAACAATGTCCAGATCAAAGTGCCTGTTCATATTCTTACACTTAAAAAAAACTTTTTTTAAATTAACCTCCTTACCCACGCGTTGCGAAATAGAATATCGTATATTCTAATTCTTCACGTCAATCTCTACGATAATCAGCAAATAAAAGTACTTTTCACATTAATGAAAACAGCATGAATAAATATTTGGAAATATTAAAAAACTGAAGCTTTAAACATTCAGCACTAATCCAAAATGGTTGATATTATATATATATATATATATATATATATATATATATATATATATATATATATATATATATATATATATAATCTTTTAGGGGACATCTCCAATTTATAACTATATTCCCAAATCAACCCCTAAAAGCATTGCACGGAATATTAACAAAAACACACAACAACTGTCAAAAATGTTCCCTTCTCCCTCTGTGTACCTAAAACTAAACGGAGCTTCCATGAGCAAAGTTTCTTACCTATACCTATCAGTCTGTGGAGAATAATACCGCGGGCCTGCTTTCCAGCTGACTACAACATGGTCGTATTCAAGTCCATTACAAACAAATTCTAGTTGAGCTCTTAAATAAAATTCTGGTCAGTTTTAGCCATCGTTATCAATCATCACAGTGTCGTCTCACCACCATCCACCTGACAAACTCATTAACCCTTATCCTAGAGTTGCCTACTTTATTACATTAGGACCCACGCTAACTTTGACCATGACACTAACCATAACACTAACCATAACGCTAATCCTAACCCTAACCCCACTTTGACCCTTACCCAAATCTAACTCTAACGACGTGGTCAAAGTTAGCGCGGGTCCTAATGTAATAAAGCACCAAATAAACAACATCAATAAATCAAACTCTGTTAAATATTTCATCCTATAGTTCCCAAAAATACCATCTTAGTTTCTTTTGTTATCATCATTTCAAAATTCATCTAATTCCATCTTAAAATGTTTAACGACATTCCTGTTCTTAACGCCGCAAATTAAAACGGTGAAAACAAAAAAAAATGCTACAAAAAGACGTTTAAAACTTTTTTTTAAATATATATATATAACCATATTCATTGTAAATAATTCGTTTTAAGAAGAGAACAATTCAAAACAATATTTTTACGAGATCACTTTTTTTTTCACATCGAACTAATAAAGTTTTTCTTTGAGGTTTTAAGATTTTTAATCGAATAAGACAATACAACTAGACACTAAATGATCAAAAAATTCGAACAACCTTTCATAGAATTGACAATGGTTAGCAGAGCTCTTCACTTTCATGCAAGCAGTTCTATAGAATTATCGTGACGGGAACTGACCTCTGAAAATCGAAAGGTCAAATATATAATTTGGATTTTTTTCAGATGGAAGATACGATAATTAATTACACAATCTTTGTTTTTTTTTACTTTCTCTCTTTAAGCAATCGAATGTATTAGCTAAAAATCAATCTAATATATAACGTCAGGTCAGTCCCTGTCCCTACATTTGTGCTTGATAGCTTTCATAACAAACACTAGATACAGAAATATGCTCTGTTAATCCGATAGGGTACATATTGGTCCGTGTTGTTAGAAGGAAAAAGAAATTATTTTCGATTTTTATATTTTATTCTGTTCACTTTTTAGGTTTTTAATTTATGGGAAGGGGGGGAGAGAACTCCCCCCCCCCCGCCCGGCCTAATCGCATATCGCATATGCTCCTTCGTTAGGTTACCCACTGATGTTTGCAAAGCCAAAAAGACAAATGGAAAAAATTAATCTCTTTCTGATCGCTCGCTTTTTATCTCTCTCTCTCTCTTTTTCTCTCTCTCTCTCTCAATTATAGGTCAAATAGTATTAATACTACTAGTGATATTCCCTGTTGTTTATAATGGACTGTTTCAGTCTTTTGTTTTATAGTTAGGTTTATTAACTTTTAATTGTTAATAAACAGAGAGACAGATAGAGCGGGAGATAGAGAGAGAGAGAGAGAGAGAGAGAGAGAGAGAGAGAGAGAGAGAGAGAGAGCGATGGAAGTGAGAATGAGAGGAATGATATTAAAGTTGATTCTGTTAATGGCTGCTTTTGGGGTTTGATGTATAAAGCTTCCAATATAAAGAGTTTTGTTTATTATTGGTATATTCTAATATTCTGTTTTCTACTATTAGTATTATTCTATCCAGACATACGTTGTCTGTTATATTCAACGATATTTGTATTAAAGAGAAAATGCTATATATAGGTATATATATAGCATTTTCTCTTTCTCTCTCTCTCTCTCTCTCTCTATATATATATATATATATATATATAGACAGCAT
>OY744540.1:40000-85000 GCA_963556195.1 Sepiola atlantica | reverse complement strand
GCCACTCTATTATTGAATGTTTTTGTGGCACCTATATAGTATTTTTTACATGTTATGCATTCAAGTACATATATGACATTTTTAGAGGTGCAGTTTAGATCCTTCTTTATTTTGAAGGTTTGTGTTGGATTTTTGAATGTGTATGTGTTACCCTCTATTATTATGTCGCAAACTCCACATCTTTCTTTGTTGCATTTTGTGACCCCTTGTGATGCATGTTGATTGAATTTAGATGAGGTTAGAATTTGTTTGAGGTTTTTCGGTTGGCGTTTGCTTTTGATTATCTTCATTGTTTTAAGTATGTTGCTTAGTTTGCTATTTTGATTGAGTAAGGTTAGGTTTCTTGTTATCTCTGTGAATAATTCTGGGTTGTTTTTGTTATGTGTAGATACGTATGCTAATATGTGTTCTTTGTTCCGTTTTTGGGGAATTCGTAATTGTTCTAATGGTATTTGTTCTGCTAATTCTATACCTTTGTGTATTATTTGTGCGGGGTATCCTCTTTTTGCTAATGTCTTACGTAGTTCCTCCAGTCGGACAATCCGGAGGTCTTTGTCACTGACTATAGTGCATATTCTGCGTGCTAGAGAATAGGGTATAGATTTTAGGCAGCTTTTGGGGTGATGGCTTTTAAAGTGGAGGTACTGTTGGGTGTCCGTGGGTTTGTGGTAGATGTCTGTGATAATATGGTTGTTCTTAATTTTAACTAGTATATCTAGGAAGGGTAGCTCTGTGTGATTGTGTTCTAGTGTGAATTTGATTTTGGGGTGTAGATTTTGTAGTGTGTTGTGTAATTCGTTGATGTCTCCCCATGTGGGATCCCAAAGAATGAAACAGTCATCCAGATATCTTTTCCAAGATTTTATGAATAGGGATTTTGTATTTGTTCCATAAATTGATTCTATCTTTGTGTATAATATTTCTTCTAGGTAGGCTAGTGTCAGGGTAGCATATGTCGGTGCCATTTTAGTTCCCATTGCTGTACCTAAGGTCTGGATGAAGTTCTCGTTGTTAAATTCGAAGGAGTTATTGTTGAGGATAATGTTTATACTGTCGATAATAAATTGTTTATTAAACCTCGGGTGTAGAATTTGCGGATGTTTGTTAATCCAGTATGAGATTGCTTCTTTACCTAGGTCATGGGGTATGTTGCTATACAGGCTGCTAACGTCAAATGTCACTAGTTCAGTTCCTGGGTTTACTGTTTGTGGTAAGGAGCTTAGAAAGTGTATGTTGTCTCTTATGTAGCTTCTTACTTGTCCGGTAAAAGGTTGTAGTAAAATGTCAATTAGGTTGCTAAGTCTGCTTGTTGGGCATGTTGGTCCTGCTACTATGGGTCTGAATGTAAGGTCACTTGGATTTGGGATACTAATGTATTCTGATTTTTGTGTGTTGATGGCATTTTTAATCTCATTTGATTTGTGTATTTTGGGTAGTCCGTAAAAGTAGTTTGTTTTTGTCATGAAGTTGGTTAGGAAATCTCTTTCTTTTTTTGTAAGAATGTTATTGTATGTTGTGCAAAGTTTTGTGATTTTTGAAATGGTGTTGTTGTCAATGTTGGTGCTAATTTGTTTATAGTAATCTTTGTTCCCTAGTGTTTCTATAATTTTCGATTTATAGTAGTTTTTGTCCATGATGACTACAGCGCTGCCTTTGTCTGTTTATGAGTATGTTATTGTAATTAAGGAGGTTATCTAGTGTCTGTTTTTGTTTAGATGTTAGGTTACTGGAAGGTTTAGTTTTTCTCTGGGTGTTGATGTTCCAGAGGTTTTCGAAGAAGGTGTTTAGTTCTTTTGTATTGTTGTGTTTGTTAGGGAAATATGTTGATTTGTTTTTTACTAATGAATCATCTGTTTTGTTTTCGTTATTATTTAGAGTTTCTATTAGTCTAAGTTTACGTTCAAATTCTGTAAGGTCCTTCTTTAATTCGGTGATATTGCTTTTGGGAGTCGGGCAGAATTTGAGGCCTAATTTAAGTATATTGATTTCTTCCTTTGTTAATGAGTGTGTGGATAAATTGACTATTTTCGGTTTTGTGTTGTCTAGTCTGTGATTGTTGTTTTGGGAGGGATTCCTAAAAAATGATGATGATGGGTACTGTTTGTTTCGTTAGGGGTTCCCGAAGGGTGATTGTTTTCTATACGTTTTGTGTGTTTTAGAAGGTAATGCTGTTTTTGGGAAGGATTAGTGATATATTTGTATGTGTGGTAATTGTGGATTGGTAGTTTCGGGTTGGGGAATCTTGGTGAAGTTTGTTGAAAGTGGTGACGGGGTTTGTAATACTGTGTGGGGTTGTGTAGGTAGCTACTATTGTATGATGGTTTTGTTTGATGATGTGTGAAGTGTTTGGGGTATTTTGATTGTATCGATTGGTGTGTGGAATGGTTGTAGGGTATGTTATATTGTGTGTAGTGGGGTAGAAAGTTATTGTATGTGGAATAAATTTGTTGGTGCGGTGGGCTTGGGTAGTTGTTGTAAGGTTTATTTTGGTCTGGGAGGTGATTATAAGTGTTATTTTGTAGTGTGGGGTTATTTTGGTAGGGATTGTTGAGTAATGGTATTTTGTGGTGGTTTGTTTGTGAGAAGTAGGGTGTATGATAGGAAATTTTTGGTTGCGTTAGTTGGTGTTGGTAGGGGTATGTAGGTTTGTGCCGCGGTGTTAAGCTATATGGTGGAGTTGTGCGAGTGTTTTGTATGTAGTTTAGTCTGTTTGGGTAGTTGTGTTTTTTGTGCGAATGTGTGGTTGTGTGGTGTGCTTAGTGGTGATTTGGTTTGGATTTGTGGATAGGAGCGGGTGTGAGGTGTGGGAATATTTTTGTTTTTTCTTTGTGAGTATTTGGATTTGTTGTGTATGAGAGTTTGTGTGTGGTATGTGTTTTGCCTCTTACCTCCGTTTCGTGAACTGTTGTCTTGGTTCCTGTATGATGCTTGTTCTGTTTTTTCTTTCTCGGGTAAGTTCTTTAGCCATGTAATTTTTCTTTTAACAATGTTCCGGGATTTTTCCTCCTCCTCTTTACATTCGGATTCCCAGAGTTCCGATAGGAATTGGTGAGTTTCCGTGGGGCATAGTTCTTTTATTGCTGTTGATGTTTCGTTATCGAATTCCGTGTATTTTTTTGTGAAGTGTATCTTGTTGTCTTCTTGTATGTCGATTTGGGCTTGCAGTTTTGAGATGTTAAGGGTTTTTTTAATTCTTTTTTGTTCTTCCGTGTCCTGTGGGGTAATCTTTTCACGAAATTTTCTTGGGATGAATTGTTCCTCCATCTCAAGAAATGTCCTGTATGTGGATGCAGTGTCGCTATATAGGTGCCACAAAAACATTCAATAATAGAGTGGCCCTCCATAAGAGCAACATTAAAATTCAAGAAAATAGAAAATTGCCTGTCTCCAAACATGTACACTCATGCAGAAGTGGAAAATTCCAGATAATGCCCATTTTCCAAACTCAGGACTACTCATACCTCCTAACACAAGAAAAAATCTTCATATACAAATTTAACCCACCATTAAATAAATCATAAGACAAATCACACCACAGACATATAAAAACAAGTACGAACACATGTATAAACAGGAACCCATCTGCATTTGCACACCCTAACACATGGAACAAATACATACCCCATGTGAGTGTATTCATACACACATACAGAAAATAATATGAATGTGTGTATCTATCTATCTATCTATCTATCTATCTATGTGTATATATATATATATATAAATATATATATATACCTTCCTATAATTCTATTTATATTTCTATCTACCCTCAATCTTCCTTCCCCCTCTCTTACTTTTTCTCCCCCCCCCCTACTTATGTATCTACTCACCCATCCTCTTTTATACTAATCTCTCTCTCCAAACCCAAGCAAACATCCTCACCCCCAACCACCCACACATCCACATTCATGTGTGAACCCAGCAGGGACACCGTCATGAATGACCGGGAATGACCACACCCACACATACCATACAGATTTGACCGACAGCAATTAAAGCAATAAAACCTAATACACAAATGAACTTAAACTAAATATATTTTTATCTCAACAAGATAGCATTTTTTTCTGTCAAACAGAACAAACATTTTCTCCTGTCAAATGGAACAGACACTTTCAAATGAAAGAAAAATGAAACGTTTTCTCAAATGAAACACTTTTATCAAATGGAATTTACATCTGAAAGAGAGCATAATGGATAAACGATAAATGCTCGAAACGCGTTATGTAATTATATTTAAAAAACTTAAAATGTTAAAATGATAAGATAATAAATAATTATTGAAAAAGTTTTTTTACTAGCGTTGGTAACCACAATTCTTTAAATATACTTTTTTCTCTCGTTGGAACTGCACTGATGCTACACAACCCTCTTCTCTCTCTCTCTCTCTCTCTCTCTCTCTCTCTCTCTCTCTATATATATATATATATATATATATATATATATATATATATATATATATATATATATATATATATATATATATATATATATATAATTATCTCTACACTGACGATTCCGGAAGTATGAAACGTATACGTATGTAGATTCTGAAAGTAATGCATTGGCTTTTGGGCGCAACAAACACAAGTCAATCGTATCGAAACTTTGTAAGGAAAGAAGCCATTCCCTGCCCCTTTTATCTGACATATACACATGGGGAGAAAACGCAACTGGAGACCGTTGACAAGTAAACTTTTTTCAACTGAGTAATGAGCTCCACTGTCATTGATGTGTTTGCAAGAGTGTCGACAAAATGCGACCTGTCATATATCCTGTCAACGAATCATGTCTACCAATTAGACACAAGTAGATCTTGTGTATATCGGCTGTTTTGCGTATTTTACTTTGTGTTTGTGGCTAAATATCGCAGTCTGCGCTTCGTTTTTCTTAAAGAAAATAAGGTGATGTTTTTTATGTATGTCCCGCTAGTCGTATATCTTCTGTTTTCATAAGTAAGACAATATTCTACCGGTCTTCAGGCTAGGATAGCTAGTCGAGTGTGTGAGTATTGTCCAATTTTATGTTTCGCTAATATAGATCCTTCAAGATGCCCACTCCCAACTTTTGCCTCCACAACCCCATTTCATTTGCTCCCACTTAAGTCCCACTCCTATTTAGAGATCGAACGCATTTTTTAAAGTTTGGCTAAGTTGCTTTGGGTTGCTTTTCGTGTATTTAGGCTGTGCGTTCGAAAGGAACGAAATATTTCAGCAATTATCCATGTAAGAGTACGTTAAGGCATTTCATGTTCGTACGTACGTTATCACCTTTCACACACATTTTTTTTTAATGAGATCGTCGAATTTTAGTTTTTTTTATTAATGAGTCATCACATTTCAAGGCCAAAAGCTACTCGAGGATAAGAGTTAATGATATGGAATGATTGTCAGTTGAGAGATGAAGAACCTTATGAGAGGATTGGGAAAGATTGACGTGATAGACCAAGCTCGAATTACATGCAGGGACAATTCACAACGGCAATCTATTAACATTGGATTTGAAGACGACCATATTGTAATCTGTAGGGAAGTAGTTTTGTGCTAATGTGTTAAGCTCTGTTTTTTAAAACGTGTATTTTATGCGCCTTCGTATGCTTCCGGCAAGCAGACAGACAAACAAACGTTTCATTTTATTATTTAAAATCAGTGAATCATTTTTTTTTATTAAAGAAGAAAATGCTTTATAGATGGAATTGAATTTACCCAAGTTTCGTAATGTGTTCTTTGATATAATTTTTTATTGTAGAATTATTTCTTGCTGATTATTCTTTTATTGGTCCCCCGATTTATAAAATCAGGGGACTTATGTTTTGAGGCATGTCCGTCCGTCCGGATTTTTCTCCGCAACCATCCATTGAATTTCTCTGAAATTTTGTATGAAGTTGTAACTTTGGTCAGGTTAGAAAGTGACATTCTCCGATTTTTGAAAAAAAATCTGGTTAGCCGCCCAGGGGGTCAAAAGGTACCGAAATGGCAAAAAATGACATTTTTTGCCCCATAACTTTTCATCCATCCATTCAATTTCTCTGAAACTTGGCCAAAATGTGGAGTCAATTGTTCCTAATAGAAAATAAGTATCGCTGACCTTGGAAAAAATCTGGTTCGGGCCCCCAGGGGGGCAAAAGCCTAAAACGTTTGATCCATCCATTAAATTTTTCTGAAACTTGGCCAAAATGTAGAGGCAATTGTTCTAAATATAAAATGAGCATCCTTGACCTAAGAAAAATTCTGGTTCGCGCCCCCAGGGGGTCAAAGGGGGGGTCGAAAATGCCCCAAATTGCCCAAATTTATTGCATTTTACACTTGCCACATCGAGTCACATACAGAGGGAGACCACGCATGCGCGGCTTGTTTACTCTTAATATCTGAATTAAATTCATTCATTTCTTATGAATCAGATGATTTTTTTAGGTTGCATTGGTTTCCCCGCGTTAGTTAGAATTCTTTCTAGAAAGACATCAGGTACTTTCGGAATGGACCACGTGACGGTTGCCAACAACCTAAGAGAAAGTGTTTATGCGGAACGAATAGGATACAGACTTGGCCCACCAAAGTTGTCAGCCCGTGTTCTTAACCCCTTAGCCACTGTCACCTGTGATTCCCTTGTTGGCATTGGTTCTCCCGATATCTTTCTAGTCAGAATTCTTTCTTAGAAAGACATCGAGTACTTACAAGAGGGACCACGTGAAGGTTGCCAACCTCCTAAGTAAATGTGTTTCTGTGGAACGAACAGGATTCGGACTTGGCCTACCCAGGTTGCCAGTCCGTGTCGTTAACCACTTAGCCACTGTCTTCTCCCGTGAAATAATCACCAGCTTTATAAATTATAAGCGTTGCCCGGGGAAAATGAAGAACCCAAGAAACTCTTGCTCTCACGTCTGAACCCCATATAAGTATTTTTCCTCGATCTTTACTTACCTATAAGTATTAATAATCGTGTTCTTTAATTATTAATTTTTTTACAAATAATAATGAGCATTAAAACGTTCATATTATTTCATAAGGAAGAAAGGACATCGTCGCAGCAACATACTTACGAAGAGGGGAAGCTACATTTTTGTTTTGAAATTCTTTTTTTTTTGGGGGGGGGGGGGTAAATAATAGTGTCTATACACAAATGTTACATAGTGAAAGCCCACAGCAGCTTGGCTAGAAAAAATGATTGACGGACCAGAGGTCAGAAGAATGATCACATCGGATAAACAGAAGTAAGGGTATCAGGTGAGTTCCGGAAAAGGGGAATTCGGTTTCTTTGACGGTGAACACTTGACCGGGACAGTCGCACAAAAAGTGGTGTGTACCCGGAAATCTCAGCGGGATGAAAACTGGTATATTATTTAAACTAAATGATATGCAGCCAAAGCTGTCTACCTCTCTCTATCTGTCTCTCCCTAACACAGTAACCCAACTCTAAAAGTATATCTATCTGATCCCTGTAATTGTCACTTTGTCAAACTAATAAATTACAATTGAAATAATTTTTGTCATCCGAGTGAGTTGATGAGATGACAATGACGACGGGGAGCGGTGCCGACAATGTGTATAACGAAATTATACACGCTCGAAAGAAACGACATGTCAACACAAACTCTGGAAGGAAAGTACTATTTTATATAAAATTATTATTTGTAAATAATGAAATTTTTCTAAGTATTATTTTAAAGAAGAACAGCGTTTAATTTGTAGAGTAAGCTAATATTCTAATAACAAGTAACTTTCCCCAGCTCTCTTAAACACTAGACAAGTTTAATAATAACTATAAACTTTTTGATTTTCATAAACAAATTCGTATTATTAGACTAGGCTAATGTTCAAGGGATATAGAGAAAAAATTATAAAAATAGAATTGCCATAAATAAATTAGTATATGAAGAATTACGAGACTGGGTAACGTTTTTTTTTGGGGGG
The DNA here is from genome assembly GCA_963556195.1 of Sepiola atlantica. Lineage (NCBI taxonomy): Eukaryota > Metazoa > Mollusca > Cephalopoda > Sepiida > Sepiolidae > Sepiola > Sepiola atlantica. The sequence goes on along the minus strand of OY744540.1, from coordinate 77,087 downwards.
GGGGGTTATGTTTTTTCTTTTTTCAGGAAAGATGGAAAAATCGTATAAGTTATGTTTAATGATGGGGTTCTTCAAAAATTCGAATAAAGTTAGTATTTAGGTAAAAACGTCTAGGAGTTTAAATCAATTTAGTATGGCGTAGTAATAGGGAGAAAAGACGTTTTAATACTTTTTTCGTCTTGAGCGATACCAAATAAAAACATGGCGGCATCAGATAAATGCACTATTTCCGGTTCCTTTTCGTTCAAATTTCGATTATTCTAACATATTTACACATTTCAAACGTGTTTTTCTTCAGATTCTATGCGTAATGCTAAATAGATTTTTTAACTCGAAATGGTTCGTCATTAAAAAAACAACAACATTAAACCATTTTGATCGCCTATACACAATGTTTTATCGTATTCACCATTTGCCAAAGTTATTTGGACCATCCATAACTATACAAGTCCGATTTTAATAAATAAATATGTGTAGGGAATTGTTTGTCGAAATCTCTTTTATAACCTCCTGTTTTTACTAACGTCCACCAACGAAGAAAATCTCTTGTTTTCTATTTTAAAGACACCGATGTTAAAATAACACGACTCTATCCGTAAACACGAGAGGAAGTGTCCGACTTACGTCGGAACTGACAACTGATAGGATGTTCGGAAGTGGAACTTCCTCAAAACTTTGGAAACTATTTGTATATTTATAGGAATCATTCGTAAAAGAAAATGTGTGACTCCGTCCTTTCCCATGTTTATATGGAATGTAGAGAAGGCGGGAAAGAAAAGAAAAAGAAAACAGATTAAAAAGGTGATGTTTAGCAGAGAGCATTAAAACTAAATATGTGATGGGTTTTCTTGTAGTTGTAATATATGTACTAGAAGAATAGCCGTCTCGGGACAGGTAAAATTAATTCCCCGAACAAACAAGCTTACTTAAGAATAAATAGATTTCCAATAAACGGGAGCCCCATTCAAAAAGCCAACAATGCCACTGCGACAATCACAAAGGGAGGTAAGCAAAACATTTAAACGGAATCTAACGAACACACGGACACGTGGATTGAATTCCATATAATTAGACACATACACAAAACACACAAAATCCACTCTAAAGCGACACATACACATATTGATACATTGTTAATATTAACCTAATATCAACTAAAAATAAAACTAAAAATAAGTAAAACTAAAAATAAGTAAAAAATAAAAAATAAAATAAAATAAAAAATAATACATATACACACATATATATATATATATATATATATATATATATATATATATATATATATATATATATATATATATATAAAAGTTTTTAAAAAGGTTTAAGGCAATGCGAAGATCCGGGTTGCTGGAAGCTGTGAAGAACAAAAACAGAACAATATATATATATAACGGATAACTTCTACAACTTTTAGTCTGTCTTCCTCCTCCTCCTCCTCCTCCTTATTTGTTTTATTTCTTGCTGTCATTCATCTTCCTTCCCCACTTTATTAACTTACAGCGTTTCCGATCGGCGTTTATATGCTAACTGCTGATTTTTTACTTTCTTTTTCTTTCTTTTTTAACATTTCTTTCTTTCTTTCTCGCGTATTTTGCTTTCTTATTTTCGTATTTTATTTGCTTTCTTCTTTTCGTATTATTTTTTAGTTTTCACAAGAAAACTTTTTTTGCGTTTTTATTTTCGTATTTTGCTTTCTTATTTTCGTATTTTATTTGTTTTCTTATTTTCGTATTTTTTTTTTTTTTAGTTTTCACATCATTTTGTTTTTTACGTTCTTATTTTCGTATTTTATTTCATGGTGATTTAATGTCCTTTTATGTTGTTAAATTGATATTCCTTTTAGTTTCTTTGTTATATATAAAAAAAATTTAAAAAACAGGTTTGTAATGTTCTTGGTTGACTGGAATATTGTTGTTATTTTCTGACCAGACACGTACTTTACTTGCGGTGAATGTCGGCAACAAGCTTTGTGTTCAAAAGCGGCCTCGTTCTGAAAACAATCGCCATCTTTCTTGTTCTGTCATCCATTATCTGTTGATTCCCTCTACGGTGTTGAAGGAGAAAAACAGATCGAAAAGCAAAAACACCCGATTTATACGCGCATATTGAAGTGTCTTCCTCTTAATTCTTTCATTGATGTGTTTATTTTATTTTTATCATTTCAGATATATATTTGTCGTTGTCATCGGCTTTTAAGATGCTCATCTTTGTTTGTTTGGGTTTTTTTTTGGGGGGGGGCTATTTTACAATTTAGCCATTTACGTATTTTCCATCTCATAAGAGTCGGAGACAAACAGGAGACGTTTGTCAAAAAGGAATGTTCAGGTACGTCATATACACAAGTTTAGTTCTCGATTTCTTGCACAAACACACCTACGCAAACCTATTTTCGCGTTATCAGGGTACTTACAGGAGAGCCAACCCACCAAAAAAAAAGATATTTTTGTTTTTTTTACATTTAGAATTTACGGTATTTACCACCACAACCCTATAGACGGGTATCGTCTTGTCCTTCGGGGCTTGATTCCACCTGTCTGTAGGTTTGCCCTGTGCAGTTCTAGGAGGTCCACCCTCCCAGGCTTTGCCTCCCCTCTTTGGGGAGGAGTAAGTTTTATTGCTTACTGACTGAGGCGCCCTTACCGGGGAATGCCGACGGGGCTGCCCAGGCAATTTTTAATGGCCAGAGTGCTCACTTCTCGGGCGCTGGTTTTTCAAACCCCACTTTTCCGACCCGATCTTGGGTAACATCTTGTGGGAGTAAGATAAAACTGACCTTGTGCCTAACTCCTGTAAATAAACACATAATAGTCCCTATTTACTTGTCATCCCACGAGGGCAAGGTTAAACATGAGGTAGGGTGCAACTTCTGAAAAGCCTCAACACGGAAAACAGATAATAAATACATACCTGTATCATGTATGTGACCGGGACGGAACAAAGATACCGTACACCAAAAATTACGTAAATTGATCAAGTATTTTTTTTTTATTACAGAAAATCAAATTTTGTCATTTTTTTGGCCGGCTCGTTTGTCAAGACGCCATCTTTGCAAACAAAGGCCAAATTTTGTGGATTTGTCCTTTTTTAAAGTAGATAAGTTCATAGCAGCATTTGGGGGGAGTATTATTAAAAATTAAATTATTTTATTACAATGTTCCTTTGGAAGTTTTCACGTTATTTTAATAAAATATTTCATTGTTTTTGCTTATATCATTACGTCTTCATTATCATTAAGGCAAAACTGCTTCAAAAAAGGCCAAATCCACCAAATTTGGCCCTTTTTGATAGCGATTTGGCCTTTTTTTTTATATAACGCCGTCTGAATAACGTCCCTTGTTTTTCAAGATGGCTACCTGAACCAGCGAGCATGGAAAAAATGACAAAATTTTATTATCTGTGATAAAAAAAAACGACTTGAAAAGGGGCACTTTGGATGGAACAAAGATAAAACTTGATCAAGTCAAAAAGGATTTTCCTCCTCATAACGAGGACACTCTCGCCACCAAAAAAAAAACCCAGAAAAAATGCGGATTGGAGTTAAAAAAAAAATGTATTACTTACTCGAGAAGGTGGAATTCATTCATATCAGTGTCACACACACACACACATATATATATATATATATATATATATATATATATATATATATATATATATATATATATATATACTTAACTTAAACATATACTTAACTGTAAATATATAAACATATACTTAACTGTATATGTATATGTATATATATATATATATATATATAAACATATACTTAACTTTTTCTCGCACTCTCACCCTTCCACACCTCCCACTCTTAAATCCCATCATTTTTTCAAATCGTCTCTAAAACCGTGACGCTTACCTAATCACAGAGCCTCCCCCTCCTTTTCTACCCATCTTCCATTCCTCTGCATACACCCCCCACACACATCTTAATTCACCATGACCCCAAACTTTCATGGTTAAACATTCCACCCTCCTCTTTCCCCACCCTCCACTCCTTCACTCACTGCCATCCACATTACTCCCGCTAACCCCAACCCTCCACTTTTTAACCTACAACCATCCACAGTATCCCTGCTCACCCCCACCCTTCCACTTCTTTTTTCACTCATTTATTTTCATTCCTCGCAACTGACTTCACCGGGTCCGGACGTCGGTCCCTACTGTTTTCCAGTAGTGGCTACTATTTCCTCCCTTCAACCCACTATGTCAACCCTATATGTCCACGTACTTGCATGACACTTTTCTTTATATTATCATCCTGAAGAAGTCTTACAAATAAAGACGAAACGTTGATGAACATATAAAAACTTCCTTTGTGGTTTTTCCTTTTTCATTTCCCGTATATATATATACTTAACTTTATATATATATATATATATATATATATTATACATATATATATATATATATATATATATATATATATATATATTATACATATATATATATATATATATATATATATATATATATATATATATATATATATACTTAACTGTATATATATATATATAAACATATATAAGTCTAAAGAAGCTTTGAGTCATTTAAAAAAAAAAATTAAAAAGTAAAATGCAGTTCAAATTCCTAGAGAAACTAACTAAATCCAAGATATTGCAGACTTAACATTCGTTGGAAAATTAATGAATAAAAAAATAAGTAAATACAAAAAATAAAAAGGGGGGTTAAGTATCTAAGAGTGAAACAAAAACAGGAGAGCGTCTAATATTAACACGGGGATCATCAGCTTACCATGTAACTGTTTCGGAGATTTAAAAACAGGACAGTTATAATATTCATGGCTCTCCAATGGTACTACGGGAATAGGAAGCTGTATTACAATGAGGTATAAAAACAGCGAATTGATGGAGACCAACAAGTCAAACGAGCTGGAACAAAGGAAGCAGGGAATAGATCACACAATTTTGAAGAACACATGTTAAAACTCAGCTCGTGTCTTTAAATCGTAGGCATAGAAATCGACTCTGAAACTTCTTGGTCTTTCTGTCTCATCAAATCTTTCTTGGGGTTCATACATTCGATTCATTGCTCTTTCTGTTTCTCGTAAAGTCGGTTCTCTTTATCGCTCCAAACACCTCAGACCATGTATGGAGTACTTTTGTCATATTTGAGGGTTCTTGATAAGGTGCAGAAACGTACTTGTAATTTGATTGGCTCCATCCTTTCTTCTTCTCTGTAGCCCCTCTCTCTCTCTCCCTTTCTCAGTCTCAGTCGTTTATATAAATACTATCATGACATGTGTTCTTCAAAATTGTGTGATCTATTCCATGCTTCTTTTGTTCCAGCTTGTTTGACTCGTGTGTCTAGTGGTCTCCATCAATTCGCTGTTTTGATACCTCATTGTAATACAGCTTCCTATTCCAGTAGCTTCCTTCCAACAACTGCAGGCTTGTGGAACTCTCTTAATGTTTAACGTTTTTTATGGGGTGGGGGTAAAGTACAGTTTCAGTAGCATTCCCCTAAACGGTAAAGTTTTTGTTTAAATAATAAATAATGTGTCCATGTTGCCTATACGTATTCCATAAATGATAAGTTTAATAGTTTATGATTTTTACCAAGCATATACATATTATTTACGCTCACGCGCGCGTACTAATCTTTTTAAAAATGTATTACTTAATATAACTTAAAATTTGATGCAGAGCTATTCTTTTCTTTATAAATTTTTTTGCATCTGACTTATTTTAAAAATATTTGTGAGGCGGGAGCGTGTTTAGGGGAGCGCACCCCTTAAATGATAAAGTTTATAAAAAATAATGTTGCTCACCGTGTTGCAGAGAATATGTATTCCAAAAATAATAATGATCGGTTCATTAGTTTAGGAGTTTATCCTGTACAACTAACTATATATACACATACTTAACTGTATATATATATATATATATATATATATATATATATATATATATATATATATATATAAACATATTCACATACTTAATTGTATATATATATATATATATATATATATATATATACATACTTAACTGTATATATATAAACATATACACATACTTAACTGTATATATAAACATATACACATACTTAACTGTATATATATAAACATGTATATATATATAAACATATACACATACTTAACTCCTCCTCTTCCCTTGTTTCGTCCCTCGACGTTCACTGCTCCAATTACTACTAATCCTGTTGACTTTTGACGTTCTCAGCCCGAATTCAATCAGCAGGCGATATCTAAGCACTGATTTTTTCTCTCTCTCTTTTTTTTTTTTCTTCAATAGTTTTCGACAACGACATGTCGATTTACCTTTTCTCACGTTTGCTCTCGCTTTCTCTTCTTCTTCGTTTCGTCTTCTTCAACTGACGTTCTAAAGATACTGTTTGATTGGTATCTCTTTCTTCTTCTTCCTCTTCTTCAGCTTCTTTTTCTTTCTCTTTTCATAACATTCCTCGCATTCCTTTTTCTCCCCGTTTTGTTGTTCTCTGCACGTGACATTTTCTTCCAATCGCATTCTCTGTATAAATTTGAAAACTTTTCCGTTTTGAAATAAAGTTTATTAACTGATCGAAAATGGTCGTATCTACGGCCGAAATATCTCGGTGGAACTTTACAACATGAGTTTTTGAGTTTATTTTTGTTAGTTGTTGAATTGCTTATTCTTTATTCCATTTTTATTTTTACATATTGTCTGAAACATTGTTTCTTTTTTCCCATATATATATATATATATATATATATATATATATATATATATATATATATATATATATATATACATACTTACACTACTTTTTAAGACGTGGGGCTACTTCTAACTAGAAAAAACATCGGGGAAACTAATGCCAACACCAGAATCATCTGATTCACACGAAAGAAGAAGAAAAAACAAGAAGAAAAAATAAATAAAAATGTATATATATATTACCCCTAAATATTAACATTTACAAAAAAATAATGTGCGATGTGTCTCACCGTGTATATATATTCCAAAATTCATGATGATCCGTTCATTAGTTGAAGAGATTACACTGTATATAGATAGATATGAATATATACACATACTTATAAATATATATGTGTGTGTGTGTTTGTGTACAAAATTAAGGTAATATATATATATATATAAATAAATGCGAAAGATTTTATATATTATTTATCACTCCTAACGGCTAAATCAATAATACAACGTATAAATTTGAAATACTCTCTATATAGTAGAGATGAACAATTTAAGGACAGTCATTAAAATGGCTAATTTGCATACCTATTTTTAAACACTTCATAATTAATTAATATTTGTTATTTATTTCTAATTTTATTGTACTATTTTGTCTACGTATGTCCAATAGTTTCGTCGATATTAACAGTAGTTAATTAAAAGATTTAATTAAAATAATGAACAACTTAAGAAAAACTATTCTTCAAACATCGCTCACAAGATGGTGGCTAGCTAGCAAGCTAGCTACTAATTGGCTGTCTCTTCATCCTCCCCTTCCCCTCTCCCCCTTCCTCTCTCCAGTTAACGACACCGTATTGTTTTCTTTCACGTCTGATGTCGCTGGATGTTGAGAACAGATATTACACTTTGATCTTAGAAAAAGGGCCGAGGACCCATAAAAAATAATGTTTTTATAACGCATTTTTAAATAAATAAAAAGGTGATCTAATCTATTGTATCATCTTTTAATGGGGGATGGACAGTGTAGTATCGGTTCTGTCGTTTTAAGACTTTCCTCCCCGGATTTACATCCTCCTTTGTAGGATAGTCAATGTAGTATCAGTTTTACCTTCTCCTTAATAGTGTAGTAACTTTTTTGTTGTTCCTTCTCCTTTTATAGGGAAGATCCTCCGAGGTTTTACATATGTTTTGTTGTAATGATACCATCCTACCAGGCATTACCTCATCCTCCTTTGAGGGTCAGTGTATGTAGTTCGTTCATCATGACATCCTCCCGGCCTAGCAGAAATATGTGATCAAAACAATCATTGAATTAAAAACTAATAACAAATAATAGTAAGAATAAAACAATATAATTACAAATTACTTATTATGAATTAAATAAAGAGTTCCGTTCGAAATTCCGTACAGATTCACGAGTTCGACAAAAAAATTCCCGAGTTTGACAAGATGCACCTGAAAAAGGTCGGAGATTACATGCAAATCACATCCAAGATGAGAACAGTAGTCCGAATTATCCAAATAATACAAATTATCAGTTAATTAATAAAATGTGATTGTTTTTTTTAATCAATATGCAAATTAGTTAATCTTGCAACTTATATCGCTCGCATACACAGACGCAGTATATAAAAACAGTTCTCATTTAAAAACAACACATACAAATGCATGCAGAACAAAATCCAAACAACTGCACTCAATGGAACAGCCAGAATCCTGAAAAGAGCTCTCAGTTGGAGTCTTTAAATAGCGTCCCCAGCAAATGATTAAAAAGAAAAAAATTTAAAAGAGAGAATAAAAAGATGGTGTGTCTACTTACTGTGTAAAGTTGAATTAACTTGAAATTGGGCGTTTTGACCTTATCGTTAGTGCTAGAAATGGGCCCGATTTTCGCATAAAAATATTAATATAACAAATATATACAAGTTGAAAATGATATGAATAAAATAAGAATAAAAATTATAATATGGTGTTTGCATATATTTCATTTATTAAAAAGTTTTAAGTGTGTTTTATTGTTAGAAAACCGTTCCGGGCCATCTATATGTATACAAATAGACAAATAGAGCTACAAAAACCAATCGTCTCTCGCTTTCGATATCTCCGGTGCTACGAATAAAAAAATATATTTCAAATAAAAAATCCGCCATCTTGGTTTGTTGTTGTTGTTTTTCTATTTATTTAAATCCTTCTCGAATCTTCCATTCGCTATTTCGCTTAGTTTGATTGCATTTTATTAATGGCGATTTTGATCACAACTTTGGATCTTTGATGTTTTAAGGTTTCGTAGCACTCTAACGCCATTAGTAGCATCTGCTTTTCTACTATCGACCTGTCGGCCATAAGTGGCTTTAAAATAATTCGAAACTGATTAAGACTTGAGTTACAACAATCGCTAACGCGCCTACACTTTCGCGAGTTCTCACGTTCTCTCTTACGAGATCTCGTTCGATTTAGGCTCAACCGTCAGCAATGTTTCTTTCTTTTTTTCTTTTCTTTTCTTTTTTTCAGAATTTATTTTCATCATCTTTTAGAATATGCCAGTGAATTAAACATGGTGCCTTTTAAGTTAAAAGAAAGAAGAAAAAAGAGTTTAATCGAGTACTGCTAAATTGATCTGCGGCCTTTTTTACAAGGATCAAAGTGTAGCCGTTTTTTTTTGTTGTTTTTTTTTTTTTGTAATTCCTCCAAGATGCAAACTCCCCACTTTTATTTGGACCTTGGACTCCCCAATTATTCCTGATCTTGGAAGGGCACTATCCACTCCCAAACTCCACCACTATTTCGTTTCCCCCTGAACTTAAATCCCACTCCCATTTAAAGATCGAATCATTTGTGTTCGGTTTTTAAAAAGGAGGCTCTATTCTTAGAAAGAGTTGGTCGAGTCTTACACACCTGTTATTTCAATCTTTTGGGGTCTTTTTATTGTCCCACTTCACATTTTATTCAAATTACACACACACACACACACACATATATATATATATATATATATATATATATATATATATATATATATATATATATATATATATATATATATATGTGCGTGGGTGAGAAAAACAACTATAAGATTTTTTTTAATTAAAAAAACCTTTATTCCTTTTAAGGTTTTGAGACTTTCGGTGAATAAAATCAACCTTTATCAAAAGTAAATAGGCATTTAAAACCTTTTTTCTTTTTAATATTCCTTATCTGATCCATATTGTCAAAGGCAAGTAGGATTCCACGTTGTATAGTTATCACGGCTGAGGTTGTTAAATGTCTAGTTCTGTGTGCGAGATCACGTTGGTACGTGTTTTTGAATAAAAGGAAGGTTCGCACTTTGAAAACGTTGATGTATTTGTACGTAAGAATATATATATATATATATATATATATATATATATATATATATATATATATATATATATAATCACACCAAGAGATAAATGCTTTGCACAATTTATAAATATCTTGGTGGTAGGTATGCTGTTAATAAAAAATTGATTTTTAGTAAAAAATGGTGTGAATCTTTTCTACCCTACATTTGATGTGGTTTAAAAATAACATTAAAATATTTTCTACCATAGCTCTAGTGTAACACGATTGAGCTATTATAATAGTTTTGTTATAAAATTTATATTTGAAATATAAAATCTTTTAAATATAAGTATATAGATAGATAGATAGATAGATAGATAGATAGATAGGAAATATTGAAATAAAGAAACAAAAGTTAAGTTACATACTTTACAAGTTTATTTTAATCACCAGGTGTTTAAACAAGGAACAAAATAAAATATAAGAATGCCCTTCAATCAAGGCGATCCATAATACAGGCCTGGCAAACATGCGACTGGGGTCCACGGCTGGGGTCGGACACTATTACTAAACAATAATTACCGAGAAAATTTTTAGTAAGAAATTTCTTAGTAATGTCCAGTAATTAGCTACTATACATATTATTAGGAAGCAGCTTACAATAGTTGATTTATTTTCAGCAAATCAAATGTAAAAAGTACAAAAAATATAAAAGAACTAAATTCACTTTATTCACCATGAATTAAACACGTTTTTGATATTTCAAAAATCATGAGTCAATTTGATTATATTGACTACTTGATTACAGAAAATATTATCACATAATACAATCCGAAAGTAAATTCAAATTTTACAATTTATTTATCTACCTCCCACAGCGGTAAGATGTGACACAAGGTCAGGAAAGTGGGATTAGATGAGCCAGCGCCCGAGAGGTGAGCACTCTGGCCATTTAAAAATTGCCTGGGTAGCCCCGTCGGCATTCCCCGGTAAGGGCGCCTCAGACAGTAAGCAATAAACTTACTCCTCCCCAAAGAGGGGAGGTAAAGCCTGGGAGGGTGGACCTCCTAGAACTGCACAGGACAGACCCATAGACAGGCGTAAATCAAGCCCCGAAGGACAAGACAATACAAATCTATGGGGTGCAGTATCCATCGGAACAGATACTACACTTTGATCGCGACCAAAAGGAATTAAATACTTTTTGAACAAAATAATGTTCGAAGAAACAATTTTGATAATTTTTACAAAATTTGTTATGTTTGTTTTTACAAAACATGAAGAAAAATGCTTATTTCTTCATGATACACGTTCTTAATAATAAAATCAACTCACATTAACAAGAACATAAAACCAATAAAATGGGGGGGGGGTATAAAACATATATAATAACTACTTGGAAAATGATGTGTTAAAAAAAAGAAATATGATTTTATTTTTTTAGGCGATTACGTTTGAACATCCGTAAAAACTTAGCAGAAAGAAGAAAAAACAATTGTTTTAGAATGAGGGATCAGTTTTGCATATAAATTTAACATAAATATTGCGGACCATTCTAGCGTTTTAAGGCAGTTAATCCATTTTTCTTTTTTTACTATGAGAGATAGCGTTTTTTTGTTGTTGTTTTTTTGGAATCGAGGCGAGTAGTGATTCTATTTTTTAGGCGATTATGTGTCGTTTTACGTTGATACCTTGACCGTTGGTCTTCTCTGAGATTTGAGTGGCAATACGGCTCCCCATTCACTACCTAGTGAGTTTGAATTACCTACTAGACACAATCCTCAAGTGTCTTCGGTTTCTCTGTACAAGGGTTTGTCAGGATAACCTGGCATGAGGATACTTCACCTTACAAGTAAACCCTGCCCAAATATTCAAAATAACATAGTATTCAAAGCCCAAATAAGATCTCCTCGACACAGCTCATACGAGGAATTGTGCACCTCAAGTAACAGCACTTAGCTGGATACTCCACTAGACTAGATGAATTCTTGTCCTGGAATCCGGTAAGACCAAGAAACCAAAAGAAAGATAACCTATAACATAGTTTGAAGAGAGGAAAATTAATGTTCTTAAACTCTTTACTAACTCTAGGTTTATAATAGAACTTTAATGGAATATTCGAATACCTATGTATCTCATATAGTGTCCCCCTTGATTTCTAAGAACTGACTGAAGTAAAAAAAAAAAATTTTTAAAGATAATAATGTGTAAATATCTCTACTGGACCATCTGTAAAAAAGTTGAATATCCAGTGTAGCAGCAAGTCCTGGGGACACATACCACAAAGAACTGTTGGAAATGAGTCATAATCCACTATGACTCTGCAATTCCCACAGCTTCTTACTCAGGAAACGGAGCTATTAAACCTGACATAGTGAAATGGGACACAAAGGATAGAGTAGCAACCCTTATTGAAGTCAGTGTCCCTAATGATGCTGGTTTAAACAGAGCTGAGAGGGAGAAGATAACTAAATACCAACATGAAACGAAACTGTAATTTTAGGAAGATTTCAATTATTCCAGTAATCATAGGAGCCACTGGGCTCATGAACAAGAATTTCAATAATATGGCGAGTATACACAGTGAACCAAGTGCAAGAGAGATCGAAATAATTCCGCTTAAAGGGTCGGTTAAAATTCTAAAAAAATGTCTCAGTTGGAGTCTCTAAAATAGCGGGCGAATTTTTTGGCATCCGGTAGAATGCCCCATCCCCAGCAAAAGGATAAAATAATTTTTTAAAGGGGAGTATATTACTGGATAGATGCAAGAAAGAAAAAGCACCCTCTTACATTAAAAAGAAATGGTGACTTCATAAATACTGACTTGACGCATTTTGGAAGGAAGACATTTTAAAATACAGCCAAATACATGGATGCCGCAAAGTTCGAGACCCGATCAAGGATAGGAAATGACTCATGGGCGCACACAGAGGAAGATACGGGAGTGGTTCGTTACCTTGTTCAGAGGTGACAAAGAAACCGGACATGAGACATTTGGGAGTGATAGTGTTTTACGACATTTGACGACAGTGGGTTGGTTTTACGGCAGGCGAGGTTTACGAAAAAAAACGTTGACAAGTTGGGACTCGGAAGAAAATAGATTGAGTTTGAAGTCAGCTTCTTTCGAGAGCAGGTCGCAAACAAAGCTCGGCAAAAAGCTGACGACTTGAGTAACGACAATGGGGGTTTCGACAGTCCGCGATGGTGTCACGCACACACTCATAGTTCCAACTAAATTATACACAACGTATATGTGTTTGTGTTCTTTCTCGAGAGTTGTGTTGCTTTTATTTAACTTGTGGACCACACTCGGCTACACGATGAAGACAAAAAGAAGGCTACGGACACACAACGTTGGGGTTGACGGTCGTCCAGTGGGGCAACATGGTTCTGCACCATTACAAAATTATTTTTAATGAAATACACTAGTACATAACCAGAGCGGAAGCAATTAAAGGCCGAATACTTGGATTCTGAATTTTCGGCCCTTACTCGCTTCCGCTCCGGTAATGTATTAGTTCTTGTCAAGATTCAAAATGGCTACCGCGGATTAGTGTACTTAGTCACTATGTATAGGAAAGTAAATTGACTTAAAACTTCTAAATATCAAATATTTATTTTCTAAACGCAAATAGCTCACAAATGCGTAGGTAAACCAAAATAAATTATTTGTTGCTAATAATTTAGGTCGATAATAGTAATGATTAACCAATCAAAATACATATACCGTTATAAACCGTCTTGTATTGAATAAATGTGTGTTTTTATGATATTCTCGTCGTCCGTGGAATATTTTATTCAATTGATTGTTTGCTTCTTTTTTTTTTTGTTTACATTTTTTTTTTTATTTGTTGGCATTCTTTCCTTTTTTTTCTTCTCTAACTGCGCTATGAAAAAAAAAGTTAAACAAAGACCACGTTCCCTGGTGAATGACGTAGATTTATTTCTTTTTACATGATATATTGTATCGACAATGTTAAATTAGGTTTCCCTATTTTTGATTTAATTCGATGTATTTGTTTAGCAACTCCAGTAAAATACCGGAAGCAACGGATGAATTTGAAACGTAACGAAAGCTGGCGTTGGATTCCGCTTTGTAATATTTGCGTGTTGAAAAAAAATCCTACAAATCACTGTTTTATTAAGTTGATGAAAATATTCCAAACTCGGTTTCACAAAATATTTTATGCATACAAAGAAAAAGATCAGAAAGTTAGGATGCAAGTGTACACGTGCCGTTAATAATGAACGTATTGGGATGTATAAAGTTAGGTATGTTCATATATTTGTATGATAAATGGAAGGACGGTATGAATTAAAAAAGGAACAGTGGAAGACCTGAAACTCACCGTTTCGCCCAACTGTTGCGTGGGCTTTTTCAAGAGAAAAAATGCCAAAAGTGGCAAAGAACGAGATGATCTGTATTTTTTGGAATATATATAGTAATTGCGTTGATAAAATATATATATAATGTGTGCTTATGTACATATTTGCATATCTCTCTCTAAATAGATTAAAATTTACTTAAAATTAATATATACATATCAATATTAATTTTAAGTAATTAATATTAAATTATTTTACCTACATTACGCCAGCGTTTCAAGCTTTCGCTCTCATCAGTGTAGAGATGATAATCTCAGACGGTTGCACGGTGCGAACCCCTGCCACAGAATAAACCTAAACTGCGCAAGCAAGCGCCATAACCATTAGGCCACGATATATATATATATATATGTAATATATATATAATATGATATATAGATATATATAATATATGTATATAATATATATATATAATATATTATATATAATATATATATATAATATATATTATATATATAATATATATATATATATATATATAATATATATTATATATATATAATATATATATATAATATATATATTATATATATTATATATATAATATACATATAACATATATATATATATGATATATATATATAATATACATGATATATATATATAATATATATATAATATATATATAATATATATATAATATATATATATAATATATATAATATATGATATATATATACATATATAGAAAAATAAAGAGCAAGTGAATGCTATCCTAAACTTATTAACCGATCATTAGGCATTTTGGAACACGACTGCTTGGCGTAAGGCTTGGTAATGTGTATGAATTGAGACGGAGAATGATAAGAATACAACAATGATAAATGTTTGAATTACAAATGAATATGAATACTACAACAACAATAGTGTGTGTGGGGGGATAGGCACTTAAATAGTTTTCGGGCCTAACGGCAGAGAGTCTAACAGACGAGTTGATTCGGTGGGGGGAGTAAGGATATAATTTACAGTATTTAGTTTAATTTAGTTATATACAAAGGGCAAAGAGAGTGTCGAAGCTCTTAGTACAAAATTCAGATACTTCCGATTTTTCTGAAATTTTAACAATAGTTTATAGACATTAATAAATATTTCACAGATTTCAGTTTCTGTGCAGTATTTTAAATTCTCATTTGGAAATTCAAATATTTCAGATTTGGATTAAATTTAATCCATAGTCATTAGGCACCAATTGAGTAAAATTCCGTGAATTTCAGAACCCAGAGTCAGAAATCTGATTCGTTGTTTTCTCTTTCTTTTTCATTTTAATTTAGTTTATCTAAAGAGATCAAGGGGCCTACTCTCGAGTGTGGACATCGTCGTTTGGGATGATTTTTATTCTGAATTGGTTAACTTTTTTTCTAAGTGAGTGTTTTACCTTTCTGTACTTCAGTTTGCCGAATTTTTATCAGAAATCAACCTGGATTTTCACCGTATTTCCCCTCCAGTGATTTTTTTATGTGACATGCTTTTTCGCTATTCTACAATATATACTGCAACCCTCTAAAGATTGACAGAATTGAACTAATTAATAAAAACTACACTTATCCGATTTCTGCCATGAAACCTGCGTAAAGGGATAGGGATTAATATTAAATTTGAATAAATTACATTTGTGTGTAAAACGAGAGATGTAAAACATAAACTCATCGAAGTAAAGAAATAAAGAATTTGCCCAAACCAATGAAAATTATAGGTTTGGATTAATTCACCAATGTCTATGAAATGCAAATATGAGATTATATATGCTCTGAATCCTGTAATACAGCTTCATTGAGCTTACAATTATAAATATTTCAGATATTATAAGAACTATATTTTTAAATATATATTCTTTGTAAAACACACACACACACACATACACACACATATATATATATATATATATATATATATATATATATATATATATTAATTTCAATTAATGTCTGTGTTGATTTCTCGCGGGCGTGTGGTCCTACGCGTTTTTCTCGTGATCCTAGACTAAATCTACGAACGGCGTTCGAGCCAACGCGGACCGCCTGCAACCGCCACTCGTACACTGATCAGAGTAAGACAGCCCGAAACGACGTCGTCTGTAGATGAAAAACACTATTTTTTATACTGGTTTGAAAAAACTGAAAAACGTTTCATATGGATAATAGGAATTAGTATAAATGATTTTTAGAAAAAAAATTATTCAACAAAAATAAATGATGTTGCAAATGGCGTAAAATGTTACATGTATAAAAAAACACCACAATATATGCATCAAAATAATCATAATACACTAGAGACTCATAAAATAAATTTTACTTACCATTATAATGACCAGACTTAAAAGTTTAGACTCTTTAATTAGGCAGATGACACACAGATGACACTCGTCCGGTACATTTGAAGATACTGATTACCTATTTAGCGGGTGTGCTAAATTAATTACGTTTTTAAGAAAAAGTTACATGACTGCAAACACACACACAATCATCCGATTGGATAAGTGATTTGAATAAGTTGCCTTTTCGTACTAGTAGGGGATTCGTCCTCAACGAATTTTCAGCAAATTTTTCAGATGAGGATTGATAATTTGTATAATTTGGATTATACGAACTACTGTTCTCATCTTGAGTGTTATCATTAAGACGGCCGCTGTAACCTCCGACTTCTTCAGCATGCTCTCGTTCCGTCAGCCAAGTCTTCAGTAATTGGCAATTCCTTGTATCGCACCGAGGATTGAACCTTCAACCTTCAGATGACTATTACCTGGAACTGAATTGTACGTAATACTATCCACTGCGCCACGGGTTCTAGTGTGAATTTTGGGAGGGGGTCGATGGATGCGCGGACAGTCGTAAATGATGTGTTCAGCTTTCTCCTCTCCCACACTGCACTTTCGGCACACCCGGTCGTCATCACGCTCAATCTTATGGAGTCAATATTTGAGGTCTGGGTGGTAGGCACTTCTGGGTCTGTTGAATGTCACTTGCTGTTGCCTGGTGAGAGAATTTCCAGCATTCAGGCTCAGATTCTCTCCATTTTCCTGTCTAACTCGATCATGCAGGAAGGGTCACTTCTTTGGCCTTTTCATCTTTTTTTGGCTACTGCAACTGTTGTTGTTGTTGTTGTTGTATTTTTTGTTTTTTTATCTTTTGTTTTTTGTTGTTGTTTTTGTTTTTAAGAGGGAGCTGGGGGGAGGAGGAAGGAGGGACGAGGAGTGACTTTGACTTCTGCACCCAGCCCATGAAGATCAAGAGAGAAGATTCCTCTCGCGTTAGCCAGAATAATCCAAGGGAGATAACTCGGATATCAGTCCAAGGGAGATAACTCAGAAAATTCTAGATCCAACAGATTTTTTTTTATTTAATACAAATTTTTTATGATCGTGTGGAAATAGAAAATCACATCAAATTTCGAAAGGTCTTAAGAGTGTGAAGTGTTTGATGCCGCAGAATTTATGCAATCGGTGTTTTATTTTTAAATAAAATCCACACATATTTTTTTATAACGAAAGTGAGAAACAATAATATATAGACAAGAAAAATCTAAAATAAATTAAATTATTTAATAAAATGTGATTTTTTTAAAGTTCGTTTTTGTTAATGCATTTTTTATTCCAATAAAAATTCGATTGAATAAATAGTAAATAATAAAAATAATCATTCAATGTGTAATTATCAAAGCTACGTTAAAGCAGGTGTTAATGCACACACGCAAAGTTGTCTCTTAATGTTATTAATGTATACATTGTTTTCAATTACATATATTCGTTACGATCAGTATATTGCAATGGCAGGTAAGAAACATTCGCCTCATCAGCAAAAATCAAACGGCTGATGTGGAATCTTTCCTCAACTCTTGACCATACTGATGAAGTTGAGGACCGAGTTTACCTTTACTAGACTTTGTTTTAATATTACCTATTTGTATTGGCCAGTGGACACCACAGGTCAAGCAATGGACTCTAGCCACGTATTCAACGTAATTAATTCATTAATATTGCACCAACAAACTCCTCATCGTGTAAGGTCATGAGCAAAGATTTGTTACGTGATACTCAAATTTAAAAGAGTCTACACGTTTCGTTACAATGTCTTGTAAGTCACAATCAAATAAAATACACGTTGTAAATCAAATTATAATAGCGTAATTAATTCCTACTTCATGTCGTCCACTCTTTTCGTGGCTACGAAGAGAAGAAACATATTCTCGAATTTATTAAGATGTTGACGTCGCCTTCGCTTCTGCTAGCGGCGGAGGACGTTCCGGGCTAAAGACATCTATGGCCTCAGCCTCTTAATTAATCCCCCGATTTATAAAATCGGGGGACTTATGTTTTGAGGCATGTCCGTCCGTCCAGATTTTTCTCCGCAACCATCCATTGAATTTCTCTGAAATTTTGCATGAAGTTGTAACTTTGGTCAGGTTAGAAAGTGACATTCTCCGATTTTTGAAAAGAAATCTGGTTAGCCCCCCAGGGGGTCAAAAGGCCCCGAAATGGCAGAAAATGACATTTTTTGCCCCATAACTTTTCATCCATCCATTCAATTTCTCTGAAACTTGGCCAAAATGTGGAGTCAATTGTTCCTAATAGAAAATAAGTATCGCTGACCTTGGAAAAAATCTTGTTCGCGCCCCCAGGGGGTCAAAAGTCCCCAAAATGGCAAAAGATGACCCTTTTCTCCCATAACGTTTGATCCATCCATTCAATTTTTCTGGAACTTGGCCAAAATGTAGAGGCAATTGTTCTGGATATAAAATGAGCATCCTTGACCTTAGAAAAATTCTGGTTCGCGCCCCCAGGGGGTCAAAGGGGGTCAAAAATGCTCCAAATTGCCCAAATTTATTGCATTTTACACTCGCCACATCGAGTCACATACAGAGAAGGACCACGCACGCGTGGCTTGTTTATATCGATCTTAAATCATTTCTTTACACGTGCTGTCCATCCAAAAGTGTGAACGCCGTCCTGCCAACAGCGATCACCAGATGAATATTAGCAAACTTACCCATTACTATTTAACAATTTGCTGCAACCGAAAATAAATATAAATACTTGTCGTCAATTTTTTAAGCACATCCAAAAACAATTCATTACTTTTCAAAGCAACCTCAACGCCACCACACATACACAACATCGACACAGTGTGGTAATGTTAAATATCAGGTATGGGCGACCGGATATAACACTTCACTGGAAAAAATAACATACGGATGATTGGCGCAGAGACACCCACCCGGCCCGAAGTATCAACATCTGACGATTTGACGTAGAAACGCCTGCAAAGGACACCTGAAGACGCAGCGGTCGAAAATACATATGTTCTCTAAATAAGTCATACATGGATAAAAGCCACGTATCGTAGGAGGGCATGGTTAGATTGAGTGCGTAAGCAAAACCTCGGAATAAGCGTTACAATGAAATGTTATATTAACCAGCCTGAACTGGGATCAGGAGAAAACGGTTAACTAACGAATTCGAGAGATCAATTTCCATCAACTCCAGAGCACTCTCCGCCCCTTATTCTCACGGTCTCTACTCGTTTTCAGCAGCTTATATAAGATAATAATTTAAAACATAAACATTGATATTTATTCTTCTAAGCACAGCAGCAACATACAACAGTAATATGGTAAGTTAGAAGTGTGGTTATGTAGATAGAAGAAATTTCCATTACAAATTAGATGACGTGAAAATAAGTTTATGTGTTCAAATGAAATGGCCTCACGAACAGGAAGTCAGGTGTTACGTAGAAAAGTAAGCTAGTCAGGTATTACTCTTGAGGTGTTAGTCTGAACGTAATCAGACGTGTTTTCGTAGCTCTTCCTCCGTTTCCCTGCAAGGAGCTGGAAAAAGGAATACTGATACTATGCAGGTTGAACTTGTATAATACTACTGATTACTGTAAACAACTCGACCAGTCAATAACACTTAATTTATTTTGTATGGATCTGTTATGTTTTCACTCACCGATGCGTGTATAAACCATTATACACCCGTGTCGTCGTTGTGAGCTCAGGTTCTATTCGTTTGGACGCCGATGTTTATTCAAAAAGGTTCATTACAAAAAGAACAGTCACAGAAAATATCAGAGAGACAGGTTACTTTCGTGCGCATAGAAGCGAGAGAAAGATAGAGAGAGTGAGATAGAGACAGACAGATAGCTCGTCCCGCTACAACTAGTTACTTTGTGTGCCCTATCCATTATGGACGGCACCCCGGAGACGTCTTTCCTGCTTGAAGTCTCGCCAGCTGAGAGGTAAGAGTTAGAGGTGACTCTAAATGGAAGTCGATGAAACGACGTGACTTCTGGACGGACATTTTCAAAGTGTACGGCCATCGTTATGTAGAAGATCGACTTTGTCATTCTTTTCTTAATATTTCCTTGCCCTTTACACTTTTGTGTACGTGGCGCGCCGTCCACATATGTTGTGATCATAGAAGAATCGCAACATGAAGCTATGGTTCTATTCCTCCGCTGATAAAATCACTCGAACGCCGATGTTTTTATTTAAAAAAATAAAGGTGTATTACAAAAAGAAGAATAGTCACAGAAAACAACAGAGAGACAGGTTAGTTCCGTACGCGTTAGAGAGAGAGAGAGAGAGAAAGACAGGCAAATAGATAGACGGATATCTCGTCCAGATACACCTAGTTGCATTGTGCACGGATTGTGGGCGACACATTGTGCCGTCTTTCCTTCTTGAAGTCTCGCCAGTGAAGAGACAATAAAATCTCCGTCTTAAAATCACGTGGTTTACATTCAACAAAATAAATCGACATAAATGACAGTCGAATAAATACTATGAAACTTATGTTTATTTAAAAAAAATATTCTACTTGATAATTTTTCCTAATTTTTGGTGAGGATACTTATTTTTTTCCTGATACGTAAGTATAAACAATAATTTGGAAATGAGTTTTTCATATGTGCCCTCATCTACTTAAGCAGCAAAATTTTTGTTTTAACTCACCAGGTTTCAAGTCGTAATGTATCACAGGAGGCTTAATTTCATTTAGATATTTGAGAGCCTTAACTGTCTGACAGATAATAGAGCGGCCCTCGTTGTAAAACAGATCGACTTGTTCATTTTTTTTTTAATATTGCCGTTCTCTCTACGTTTCTGTTTCCATGACGCGCCGTCCAAACATGTTGCGATCATAGAAGAATCTCCTTTTTGCCAAGATCAAAGTGTAGTATCTGTGCCAATGGATCGTCTTGGCCTTCGGTGCTTGATTTACGCCGGTCTATGGGTTTGTCCTGCGCAGTTCTAGGAGGTCCAACTTCCCAGGCTTTGCCTCCCCTCTTTGGGGAGGAGTAAGTTTATTGCTTACTGCCTGAGGCGCCCCTACCGGGGAATGCCGACAGGGCTGCCCAGACATTTTTTGTAGGCCAGAGTACTCACCTTCTCGGGCGCTGGCTTTTCAAATCCCACTTTCCCGACCTTGTGTCACATCTTACTTTGTGGGAGGAAAATAAATAAAATAGTATTATTTTTTTTACTGTGTATTAGTTCGGACTCGGAAGCGCACACGTCCGGTTAGTTGTCATTAGGGGTGTCCTCACTACAACGACTAATATTCAAGGGAAGCAACTTCCGACAACTTTCCTGTATAAAAGATCAGTATAAAATTAAATGTCGTCTGTTACAATATATGAATATTCTATGCAAAACGGATGCGCATTTTTTCCCACAAATGAAGAGAGTGCCCCGAAAGTATTAGGATTGCATAATTCATACTAAATATTAATTCATTTTTTGCAAGATGTTTTAGATTCATTTCCGCTCGTGTAAAATAATATTTATAGATTTTTTAACAATACTTTTTCAGTAAACCTTTTCGAAAGCGACGATCTCACACGCCTTTTTTTATTGGCGAAAGGTTTGATAGTTATGTATCAATCAAATCAAAACATACTTTGTTTGTGGACTTGAAATTCAAGACTTGAGGATAAATTCAATAACAGGACAGGGGCATGTTTTAACGGAACCCCTACGAAAAAGGAATTAATAGCAGATAACTCTAATTACTAAAAAAAGCAGTCTGTTAGCAGTCTGAAGGAATTGTAAACTTCAACAAGTTTCATCAATTTCCAAATCTTCCATGAAATGAAATAAGCCAATTTGTGTGGTGCCATATATGTATGTTGCATACCGTCCCGGGAATGGGCCGTGGCAGTTCTCGTTTTGTATACCCGTCCAGGAACGGGCCGTGGCAGTTCTCGCTTAAACAACTGGTCATTTTTAACACCAAAAAGTCATATGTTGCATAACTTAAATTTCTCGTACCTTCTTCTTCGTCGCGGAGGGGCACCGTCTCGATGTCGTCTAGTGGTTGAATTCTTTCTTCTTCGTTTCTGCCGTGAACCACGCCGTCCGTTGTTTGCAACAAAACTTTTATAACACAAAATTCACGAGGCAACAATCTTTTAAATCTTCATTTGTTTATTTCAGGCGTTAGATTTCTGTCGATGGAGATGCCTCACTAACGCCGAGGGAGAGACCAAATTCCTACTTTATCGTAGTTAATTTCTACTTAAGTCCTTAACCATTCGAGGAGGGGGGAAGAAGAAATACCATGCCTGTATTCTATTAGGGAATTTAAATCCCCTATTTCATTTGAAGACTACATAGAGAAGTCGACTGTTCGGCTCGCTTCCAAAACCCAGACTGGCAAAACTCTGCTTCTCACACAAAAGCCCGTGACGTCACAGAGCCCCTATCACAGGTGCACATTGGCCCTTGATCTGAGGTCTCGTAAATGTAATGACCCTGTCAGCGTCTGTGAGCTCCAACCGTGAGAACATCCCCATTCTGCACTCGACTGTACGGGTCCACCCGCACTAAATCGCGCAAGCCAAACCAAACGATCTCTAACACATACACCCACCTCAAGATGCGTCCGTCTTCACAGGGGCATTATCCAACACGTATTCCCGTGTCTTTATCAATAAAAATGGTACATAAGTACCCAAGCTAAAATCGACTTGGCGTCGGTAGTTTCTGGGTGTTTATGTAAACGGCCGGAAAATGCCGAAGCGTTTATCTAATCAGAATGCGATAAAATAAGTAGACGACAAGTTAACATTTTAATTGATTGAATCGCGAAATTCACTAATTGGAAATAAAAATTGATCAAAGCGATAATGAAACCATGACCCTAACACTAACACCGTTTTAACACTTATTCAGTGAACAAACAAACTTTTTCATGCAGGTTTTTCTTCAAAACAAAATATTTTACGTGTAAAAAAAACATTTTTTCCAGTTTTACATCCAGCCTCGTTTTGGATTTTTTGGACGCAGACAACCGACTTTTCATTCGTTTTTTCCCGGCCGTGTACGTAAATATCCGGAAACTACTGTCGCCAAGTCGATATTAGCTTAGGTCCTAACCTGCATGAGAACCAATAAAATAATGCGTAGTGTATTTGAAGACAGATTTATACATCTACAAAAAATGACTCTTAGAAAGGATCAGTCTGACTGTTGGAGCGTTGACAAACGTTAGAGCCAGGTGAGTTGAGTACAAAGATAAGTATGAATTTATTTATTTTGTAATTTAAAGTTTCTCCATCTTTGATAACAGCTTTTATGTGAGATATGAATACCTACAGACTAGGATCGAGTGGTCCTTATTCATATTGGGCATTACATTCCTTCTGCAAACTCACTCCTACAATATTTCTCCCACTTTATGTCTCCCTCGTCAGACAACTGTTAGAGTATTTATTTACCTCCTCTCCAGGAGGTTAGGCACAAGGCCAGTTTTATCTTACTCCCACAAGTAAGATGTGACCCAAGGTCTAGTCGGGAAAGTGGGGTTTGAAAAGCCAGCACCCGAGAAAGTGAGCACTCTGGCCCTTAAAAATTGTCTGGGCAGCCCCGTCGGCATTCCCCCGTAGGGGCGCCTCGGGCAGTAAGCAATAAACTTACTCCTCCCCAAAGAGGGGAGGCAAACCAAAGAGGGGAGGCAAAGCCTAGGAGAGTTGACCTCCTAGAACTGCACAGGACCGACCCATAGACCGGCGTAAATCAAGCCCCGAAGGTCAAGACAATACCAGTTTATGGGGTGTAGTATCCATCGGAACAGATACTACACTCAGTCAAAAGGCCAAGAGGAGAGTAGCCTACACAGGCCTCTGCTTCATATCTAATATGTAATATCCAACATCTGGAGAGAATTCAAAGATTGGTTATGAAAGCAGACTCAAGAAATTTAACCTTTTCTCCCTTGAGCGCTGATAACGTGGTGATCTCATTTTGACCTACAATCTCCTCAATGGTCATTACGATATACCTCAGGACCTATTATTCACTCCTGCACCTGAAAGAGGTCTACACAGACACAACAAGAAACTATTTCACTGCCGATTTCGATTGAACCGGAGGAGGACCATTTTCTCAATCAGGATCCCTGAACCTTGGAAGTGTCTCGAAAGAGAGATAATAAATGCACCAAAAACACAGCAATTCAAGGTGAATTTGGAAAGGTGTTAGGCTACTGTATCCTCTTTTGTGTAAATGCTATTTTGCAATCGTCATCGTGGATCTTCTAGGATTACCATCAATGGTGTTCTGTAGAGAATTAGAAAAATGACTGGCCTCAAACTAATTTATTTTTCAAATATTCCTTGCACTACTACATCTTTCTAGTCTGAATAGGTTTATAAAAAGACATCTTGGAAACAAACCTACATTTGCAAGCAACAAAAATCAAATAGAATATATATAATAAACATGTCTTAGAAATAATCACTAGAATTGTCTCCTTCTAGAGAAAAAGAATAAGAGAGTTTATTTACATAAATCCCCAAAGGGGAGAACATTAAAGTTGTATATTATTCCCTACGCGGGCCACAAACATTATAACATGCCCTTGTAACAAAATACAACCGATAGAACAGTTTTCGAAACAGCCCCTAACAAATTACAAACGAACAATAAAATATTATATACAATATGAAAACAGGTTTCAAACAAATAACATATAAACAAAACATGAACGGTCAGTACCCGCTATACAGAGAGCGGGCGGACAGTTTTATAACATTTCTGTACGTCAATATTCGGCAATTTAATGGCTTTTCTTAAAATGTTCTATATCTTGAAATGCCGATGCTGAGCAAATAAGCTCAAAGAAAGATATTTTTGCGAAAAGGTTCTACTCCTCTGTATGGACCATTGAACATTAAAGATATTACGACATTTAAAATACTAACAAAACTGCAATGCGTTTCAGCGATAAAAACGATACGAGAACCAGAACATCAATCATAGCTGTCTTGTATATTAATAGGGGAATTCAGACCTGGGCACCGGCAATCTAGAAAACCGGCGTGTGTAACACAGAATGAAAGATAAATAAAAGACAGCAAACACATACTTGTGTTCTGCCAATCTACATACATCTTGTCTCTTTTATTATGCATCTCTTGGAACGACTAGTATTGGATTAAAAGCATTATATCCCAGAACCGGTAAGCAGTAATTTATATCCATGTCACATATATTACACTTCATGAATTTCTAGAGAGAAAGCCCCACGTGCGTTCGCACGGGATTACAACATGTCTGACAACGGAAGGATGAGCCAAAGTTTTATCTGCACCTTTTTTTCTCCATATTGTATGAAGTATTCCTGAATGGAAACGTTGATAGTTAAAAAAAACTTAATCTGAGCAGGCTAAAATTATCAAAAAGCATCAGATTCATACATCAAATTTAGAAAAGTTGGAACAAAACTCCGTGATCATTTGCGACACTGATTTGCAAACTTTCCAAAGTCAATGGAAAAGGCCTTCATTGTCTACAATATGAACCAAGTTGTCAGTCTCCACGACGAACAGAACCGACGTTATCGCCAGAAGTGTGATTTTTACTTTCAGTGACCTTGACATTTACCTTTGACCTAGATTTCACGAAATTAAATCAGTTCTAAGTGAGAGCATGACCGATATTTTAAAATTAAATCAAAATAGTGAAGTTAACTGGGGTCATGTGGTAGGTTCTACGCATGAATGTAGGCAAACCCGTATCAAATTCTATCGAAAACATAACTTCTTTGGTGGACTTAAACAAAATGAGTGTGATGGACGCCCAGCTAGTTTATTCTGGCTGGTTTGTTTTACGGCATATCAAGCTATTAAACAACTATAGTTAGTTAACGTGAATTCATACCTTTGTCCAATTAATGAATTAAGGCAAACCCCGAATCGCAAGACATTTGATTCGTGTCTATCGCTATTTACAAAATACTGTAATCGGCCATTTGTTCATGAAGAACAGAACTAATAACAACAAAACGCATAACTTTTAGAATTACTGTTATATTTGTCATCTTTTTTCTTCTTCTTCCTTTATTTTCCAGTCATGAACTTTTCCGTGTGGCTGACCAATGATCAACTGTATGTATAATCTAAACGACGAAGGAAACAACGAATTCACGACCCTGATAACGGTAAACATCGCAATAAATATCAAGTTGAGTATTATTAATTACCACCTTCCGTAACAATAACGGAAAACATTATGTTTCGCCAGTGTTCGCACTCACTATTGATCCAGATATTTTGCTAATATTCATATCAAATTATCGAGTTACGTGAGTAATTTTAGTTTTCATATGAAAGTTATTATCATTTCTGATGATCTACAAAAAACACAATCCGTTGACCTGTTATTGTAGAGTGGAGGATTTCATTTCGAATATATTTAATGTTTGAGATGCTTTGTTTTTTACTTGCTATGATTGCCCGCCTTTTCTTATCACAATAGTTTCGTCTGGGTTGGGATGACTAGAAAAAGGCACATGTTTTTTACATTAACTTGGCAGGTGGAAGCAAATCCTATTTTGTCCTTTTGTGGTTTGTGCATCACGAAGAAATTCAACCCTTAGAGAAAGCTTTGCATCTATTCGCTTTATGCCCCCCCCCCCCAGATTTACCAGGCATCGATGTTTATATTGACGACATCGTAATATTTAACATATACTTGGAAGAGCACTTTTTCTCCTTGTGGAGAGTGTTTGACAGAGCTAGGGTTAGGGTTAAACTTAGAGAAAAGCAAGTTCTGCAATGGCGAGAAAGCGAGAAATATTCCATTCAGAGTAATGTCCGACAGCTGAAAAGATATTAATTCAGCTTCAGTGCAACTTATTGTTGTATATACAGACCACACTAATCTTTGTACGAAAAAATATAAGCCGCAGATTTTTATTCAACAAGAATACAACCTGCCGGATTGAAAACCTTGAGGCTGTCGACAATAAGTGCTCAGGCGCCTTTACCTGCACTAGAAACATCCGGGCGTTTTACGAAAAATTAAAAATGTTCTTCTTTGTGTTGGTAGATGTGACATTCTCAGCCCAACAAAAAACAAAAAACAAAACAAACTCGGCAACAATCAAACTTATTTCGTCCTTTTTCATGTCTAAATAAGGAACGAATTAAGACGAAAATAATGCAGAAAAATAAACAAAAAATGTTACTTTCAGGGGATCATCTCGCTAAATAAAATATTCCGGACAATACAGCTTTTCAATATTTGATGTAGCTAAATATGAGAGATCTAAATACCGAGTATTTTAACTCTTGATAGGACGACGATCTTTGAAAGTAAACTGTAACTTATTTCCTAATATATATATATATATATTCATTTACTCTTTGTGAATTTTTCTGATGATTTTTTAGTGTTGCAGAGACATAAAAATGTTGTTTGGCTCACGACAAATGAAACGGACCGTAAAAAATACATCTCACAGAAATGTTATGTTTTTTAGAATATGTGAAAAAATAAAAATAAAAATAATGAAATAAAATATTTAAATGTTGAATTAAATAAAGATAATTGAATTAACGTTTAATAATAATCTATCATGATAGCAATCAATTCTAGGGATGAAAGATGAGAATAAAAAATTGTAAAGATACAATATTATTTATTAGAATATCAAAAATTCAGAACACGAGCTTCTTTGAAAATTTTACATAAAATGAAACAAAATAAAACAAAATAAGGACCAAAAGGTCAAAGTTAAATGTTGCCGATACTATTTACAATTACATCGTCGGGTTTTCTCTATACTCTCATGAAAACAGTTCATCTTTGAAAATCCATGGATATGTTTTTATTATCATCTTTCATCTCTAGTATATATATATATTCTTTATCCTGAGGAAGTCTTTCAATAAAGACGAAACGTTGATGAATACATAACTCCCATAGGTGTTGACTTTCCTTTTTTCATTTTACATATATATATATATATATATATATATATATATATATATATATATATATATATATATAATTATCGATGCAATAATTTATTTCAAACTTGGAGTTTTGTCAAGCATCTAATCCAGACAATTACATTTTTGAGACTGAAAGGAAATAATTAAATTTACACACACAATTCAAATACAATTAGAGAGAGGGATTGGCGATTATCTAATCCTTACGTTTAGCTAGGGAGGGGGAATTACATAATTTACTACAGACACCGAAGGGGAGTGATGAGGAGGAGGGGCCCTGTTTTTCAAATAAATCGGGACGTACCTAAGTGTTAATTCTCATTGCATTATGACACTTCCCGGCTAGCGATAAATGTGATTTCAAGAGAAGAGCAAGCCTAAATGAAATCTGACACAATCTTACTCACACGCGCACATAGGCAAGCATAAATATGTACACATCTTATGTACATACATACACGCATCACCAACCATCTTTACAAAATCAGTCAGATCCTCTACAAGCAAAAAGAAAGAAAGGGAAGTAGAAAGATACTACGATTAAATGCGTGATTATGCCGATAACGGGCTGTTGAAGACTTAATTTTTTACTATTTTACTTGTTCTGCTGTGGGTTTCATTCTGGTTCCGTGACAATGATGCTAAATTTTAGTAGCACAACTCGACCAGGAAACAACGATTTTAAAAAAATACACCGAGAGTTAACCGAATCCGTTAAAAAAAGAGAAGAAAGATAAGAACTCTGAGAGCATAGTCAACCCGACAGCAGAAGACGACAGAATGAGCGGACCACAGTTTTTGGTTCTCTTGTCATTTTGTTTTGCTTAGTTCTGTGCTCTGTCAGTGGCTGAAAGTTTAGCCGCGGAAAATAGCCCTTTGAGTGTAGTAAGGAAAATAGGCCCATATGGGGAATACTGATAATAACCCTGTATAAATGAGATGCTGCCGGACTGGCGGTAATCCAAATAAAGATGGTGGTCTACGGTTTGGCAGATCATAGGATGGCCCCTGATGTAGCGGAAGGTTTAGTCTCAAAGTTCATTGGGGGATGTACGGGAAGAACCCGGATATAGCTTGGACGGAGCTCCGCAGCGCTGGAGGAGAGTCCAGGCTGTGACAAGTCAGTGGTGACGAAGAGTGAAATGAATATGGAAAGCTTTGATTAGGTGGTACCATTATGGCAGCAGTTTTAAATAGAGGGGTGAAAGTGAATTTCTTAAGGTGGGAGAGATGTAAAGGGCTGAGATTTTTTGTGGTGGTGAGGTGTGGCAGGGATTTTGAGAGGTTGGGGAAAGGGGAAGGGGGAAATTCTGTGTGTTTAGATTTGAAGAAATGAAGATAACTTGAAAATGGGCGGAAGGTGGGAGGTGAAAGGGGGGAGGTGAAAGGGGGGAGGTGAAATTTTTGTTGTGGTCAGTTGTGAAATTTAGGCCGGGAGAGAGGGAGGAGTATTGACCAGGTGGCTATGTCAGGAGTGTGTTTGAAAGAATGTGTAGAAGTGTGCTGGGAACGAGGAGGGGGTGAGCATGAGAAGAAAGAAAAATGATTTTAATTTGGGGGAGTGATCAGTAAAATGTGGTTACGTTCAGGATGTATTGATGGTTTGAGAGTAAATTGAGAGAAAAAAAAGAGTTTTAAATATCTAAAGATTTGTAAGGATGTGTAAATTGTGTGAATTGTGTTAATTTGTAAAGCTGTTATTTGTGGTTAAGTAGTTTTTGATTCGTAGTGTGTGATTCATGTGAGAAAGGAGTCAGCACGTAAGTGTGTATGCGGGGGGTTGTGTGCAAGTGAGAACGATAAGAAGAAGGGTTAGCCATGATCTAGATTTAGTTTTTGTTCGGTCAGGATATAATTTTGCTTATTAAGGGGGATAGATTGTAGAAACCATTTCGTTGTTCGTTCGGTGTGAGAGTCTGTGATGAGTGCTGTTTCAAGTAGTCTTCGCCGAGCTTAGTTATAAATGTGTTTGATGATTTGGGCCTGTTCAAACTTGAAAGCGTGATCGTGTTCTAATACGTTGGGGAAAAAGTGCACTGAGAGAGCTATTGTTTTTTCTGTCCCTTTTGTGTTCGCTCAATCTTTTTTTCAATTCACGTAAATTTGATGGCAGTTGTTACATGGGACGGTATTGTTTTATGGTTTGTGTACCGTTGGAATACCTAGTTTTACAGTGTGTTGCAGATGGATGTGTTATTGGAATGCGTGGATAAGAGAAGAGGTGTCTGTCTATGAGAGAGGTGTTTGGTATTTGATTTTTTTTGTGTATTGTTTTTTGAGAATATTTGAAAGGCTTTCTTCTTAGCATTTAGTATGAAATGTGTGGTGTATTGCAATGTTTTTAAGGAATTAATGATGTGTTTGATTTCTTCATCTATATATTGAGTACTGCAGATTAGGAAAAAGCCTATTATCATACCTGTTTTTATATTGTTATTATGGTGAGAGTAGAAATGTATATAATCGTTTCTGTAAGTGTTTCTGCGGTGTACTTTGAATGCTAGTTTGTTGTTATTATATAAGTGTGTCTAAAAATGGTATCGAGCTGTTTATCTCAATTTCATGTGTAAATTTTATGTGTTTACTTTGTCTTTGAGGTTATTGATTTGTATGTCTTCGGGGAAGAAAATAAGAATATCGTCAATGTATCTGAAGTATTCGATAGGGCCGGATTCTAAAAAGAGGCAGACCAATACACCGCTTAGAGTGTTTCTTATAGGGAGTCCAAATTTTTGTCTTTAGAATTTGTCGTTGAATTGGAAATATGTTACGTCAGTGATGAGTCTAATTATTTCTATTAAAGTGTTGGGGGGGGGGGTAAGTCGGTTTTGATTTTCTTTAGATGCGTGTGGAGTAAGTTTTAACTGTATAGCGGTGTTACGTCTAAGCTATGTATGTTTTTCTTTTCTACTTTCATGTTTTTTATTTTGTTAAAAAGGTCGCCTGAGTTTTTTATGTGGGAGGGGCTGATGGTGCCCATTAGTGGAGTGAGAATGTTGGCTATGGCACGTTCGATTTTGTGTGTGGTACTGCCTATGGGGCGCATGGGGATGTCCAAGCCACACCTCACCATGACATTCTCACCACACCCTCTATTTCATTGCTGCCTTAAAATGGTACCCACTCAAAGCTTTCCATATTCTTTTCATTCTTCTTCAAATTATCATCCTGACAATAACGAAACGTTGATATATAAACAAAATATATCTTGGTTTTTTCCTTTTTCATTTAAATTACGTCGGATTACGATCACCCTTCCTTTCCCATATATATATACATATACTTGAACATATATATATATATATATATATATATATATATATATATATATATATATATATATATATATATTCTTTTTTTTAGGTGATTACGTATGATCATCCTAAAAGCTTAGTTAGAATTTAGAGTGGGGATCAGTTTTGTATACAAATTTTGCATAAAATTTGTATACAAAACTGATCCCCACTCTAAATTCTAACCAAGCGTTTTTTCTTTCTTTTCTTATTTCCGCCAAGCTTTTCGGATGTTCATACGTAATCGCCTAAAAAAGAACAATATATATATATATATATATATATATATATATATATATATATATATATATATATATACCTGTAATATTTCTGTGACAACGTAAGCTTAAAAGAGCCGGATGGTTAAGTCTTCTGATCTTGAAACCGACAGTACTTGATGTTGTACTAATTTTCTGTACTAATATATATATATATATATATATATATATATATATATATATATATATATATATATATATATATATATATAACACGCCTGTTTTAGAATTTAGAGTGACGACTAGTTTCGTATAATATAGATATATATATATGTAATATGAATTTAGGAAAACTCGTCACAGGAAAATTGGTAAACGGAAAATTGGTAAACGGAAAATTGGTAAATGGAAAATTCGTAAACGGAAAATTCGTCACTTTTGGCCAAGTAGGAAAATTCGGCAATTATCGAATAAATATCGATTGAAAATAGATTTTAGAACCGTTTTTACAGGAGATATACTTGTAAATACGAGGCTACCCACCTCCCCAGTGGAGAACATTTTTTCATATTATTTTTTTGGTACTTGTGCAGTTTACGAACCGGGCTATTTTTTAGATAAGATTTTCAAGTTAAATTAAATTTTTACTTCAAAATCACTGTGAGAAAAAGTGGTTAATCCATCGTTTCAAAACTAAAATGGCAGACAATGAATTGGCTGTATTTTTCTGATTTTTTTGTTCCGACCATACAACGATTTATTTGAAAGAAGAATTTCTTTTTTTAAGTATTAAATAAAGTTGTTAGTTAAAACAAGTTTTAGGCAAGATGAAATAAAAACACTGAATTAGTTAGAAAACAATTTTGCTTTTTTAAATACATGGACATTTTCTAAGAATTTAAAGCCAGTTACTCGATAGTTTATAAATTCCTTTCAAGTTTTGCAAACACACGAAGTAATTGATGTTTTGTCAATTAAAATGGCTGACTTGTTTACGAATAAATCTAAATGAATTATGATGGATTTCATCTCGTAACTTAATTACGAACCAGGCTTGAAATAATAACATTATTTAGACAACGATTTTTTACATGAGGAGAATGGGGGGGGGGTGCTTTGTTAACTATTCTGTAGTTTCACGTAACGATTTAATAAACGGAAGATATCGTAAAAATTGAATTTAACTTGAAAATTTTATGTAAAAAATAACCCGATCCAAACCTTTAATTTCGTAACGTAATTACGAACTGGGTTGAAATAACATTATTTAGAAAGCCATTCTTAACATGGAATGAGGGGGGGGTGTTAACTATTCTGTACTTTTACCTAACAATTTAATAAACAAAAGATATGGTAAAAATTTAATTTAACTTGAAAATCTTATCTAAAAAATAGCCCGGTTCGTAAACTGCACAAGTACCAAAAAAATAATATGAAAAAATGTTCCATTTACCAATTTTCCGTTTACCAATTTTCCGTTTACCAATTTTCCTGTGACGAGTTTTCCGGGCACCATGTAATATATATATACACATTTATACACACACACACACACATATATATATATATATATATAACACGCCTGTTTTAGAATTTAGAGTGACGACTAGTTTCGTATAATATAGATATATATATATATATAATATATATATACACATTTATACACACACACACACACACACACACACATATATATATATATATATATATATATATATATATATATATATATATATATATATATATATATATATATATATTAATTACCTACCTACAACAAGGTAAGATGTGACACAAGGTCGGGAAAGTGGGGTTTGATAAACCAGCGCCCGAGAAGGTGAGCACTCTGACCATTAAAAATTAATTGCCTGGGCAGCCCCGTCGGCATTCCCCGGTAGGGGCACCTCGTGCAGTAAGCAATAAACTTACTCCTCCCCGAAGAGGGGAGGCAAAGCCTGGGAGGCTGCACCTCCTAGAACTGCACAGGACCGACCCCCCCCCCCCCCCCAATAGACCGGCGTAAATCCAGACCCAAAGGCCCGGACAATACCGGTTTATTAATTAGGCGGGGTTAAAAACTTTTCTTGGAAAGGAAATTTGTGCGATTCAAAATAAACATGAAATAGAGTAGGTTTCTAAAGGCGACAAAAAAAGGACGGGAATGATAGAGAGAGAGAAAGAGAGAGAGAGTGTGTGTGTGGGGTGCGTGTTAGTGAGGGGACGGGAAGTTTTATAGGGTGAATTTTAGTACAAGTTTTAGCGCTTAGATCAAAGCGGAAATGTGACTGTAACGACGCCGGCTGTCTTTCCAAGTCGAGAGGCCGCGATGAATGAATAAATAAATAAAAAATTTTTTAGTTTTCGTATCAAAGTTGAGAGAGAGCGAAACAGACAGAGAGAGAATAGGGGATTGAAATTTAAACTTTTTATAAACTTATTGTTATTGTTATATTTGTTTTCCCCCCTCCCCGCCGCCGCCGCCACATCCTCGAGTGAAGAAGCAAATATCTCGGCGTCAAAAGACATTCGATCAAAGGGTCCCCGCCGCAGCGAACGAGCCGAAACGTTTAAAGCGGATTTGCGTTTTTCATAACGGAAATGAGGACGACGCACGAATTGAAAACGAACAGCGAAGGGCCGAGAGAGAATTAATTCAAAATGGTGACACATGGCTGCTTTCTTTAGACGAGTTTAGGATTAAAGGGATAAGGATAGACTTGAAAGAAAGAGGGATAATAAATAAAGACATGCACAGATAGGTTAGTTTTAAAGTCAATTTCTAAAAGCCGCCCAACACATGCCAGCATGTAAGACGGACGTTAAACCGAATATGATGATGATAGAATGGATGAGAGTGATTCAGTGTAGAACACACACACACACACACACACACACACACACACATATATATATATATATATATATATATATATATAGTGTATGTATTGTATTAGTTTCTGTAGATGTAAATCCGTTGAAACTCAAGTGTTTATCAAAAGTGCTCAATAAATCCTTGGTCTGATGAGGTTTAAAATAAAGTTTAATTCAAGAAAATGCGATTTTGTTGCGTTAAATCCAATTTCGTTAAATGAAGAGTTCGAAGAGCTAAACATAATGCGATAAAAATGGTTTCATGTTGTTGTTGTTGTTTTAAAATAATATTTAAAGAGGAACCCTAACCCGACATTAGTACAACGCATGTATTTTTCCAAACTAACCTATCTCTGGCCAGAGCTTTCTTTATTTATTCCTCCCAAAGGGTGAAAAACAAACCTACAACAAACGCAAAAAAAAAAATTTCTATCGACTTGCACAGTTTTCAGTTCTGGAACATTTTGTAATTTTTTTTTTTAGTTTATTTCAGAATTTGTTTTGGGAATTTAGGAAAACTCGTCACAGGAAAATTCGTAAACGGCAAATTCGTAAACGGAAAATTTGTAAATGGAAAATTGGTAAACGGAAAATTCGTCACTTTTGGCTAAGTAGGAAAATTCGGCAATTATCGAATAAATATCGATTGAAAATAGATTTTAGAACCGGAGATCTACTTGTAAATACGAGGCTACCCACCTCACCAGTGGAGAACATTTTTTTCATATTATTTTTTTGGTACTTGTGCAGTTTTCCTCTGTGAACTGACCCTGTTACCTTGAATGTGTATATTTATCAAAGGTGTAGGCGAGAAACACATAGACATGACGTTATCTCATAATTTTATTAATACATATAAATAAAAAATAACGCAAGAATCATTGATCAAATCAATCCTCATCCGATTTCGTTTAAAGTGACACTTCTCGTGTGTCAACGGAACTTTGTTAGTTATATACATTTAAATGGTTATCTTGAACTTTTCAGCTTTAATATGGCTGCTAATGAAAAATATTTGGTAATCATTCAGATTCGCGTTGATAATTGTTTTTTTTTTTTTAGATTATGACATGATGAACGAAAACAACACAAATATGACAACCGGAAACAGACTAAATAGTACCGAAAACAACCGCAGGTACTGGTACAGCTTTTAAACCGGACAAAAACAAAACTGTTTTTGTAAACTCTAACCCTAAGCTAACATTAAACTAACCTATTATATTAAGTATAACTAATAGATTAAGAACTTGAATACAAATAAATGATATCTGTCGACGGCAGTGCTCTATTTGTTTTTGTTTTTTTGACAGAGCTTTGCATTGCATTAAATTAGTAGCAGGCGATATCATTTACGACAGTACTCCACCCGAGAACGGACTGTTTCGCTATATCACAGCTATTCAGTGTGGCTAGATCAGCACACATCCCAAGCCAAGGATCGAACAAGCAGCCGATAGTCTGATTTATATAAATGCGACTCCACAAAATTGAACCCGGGTTCGTGAAATGGAAAACACAAACAGAAAATGAACAAAAAAAACCAAAAAAACACTCAGATTTACTTAAGTTGTATTTTTTAAACATAAATTGCTATTTTTTTAATTCTGTTGTTATCATTATTGTATTCTCGTGTTATTTTCAACCTTTTTAGTGAATAAATAGATGCAACAATTGACAAAAGCAAATAAACTGTCTTCTGCACAATTGAAATAAGAGAAAGTCATTTGATCAGAATAGGCAAGGGAGGTAATAAAGAAAACATCCTGAATGAGAGTTATCTCCCTTCTTTTTTCAAAAGCGCCAAAAAACTAATTGAAATATTTAATTCTTATTCACGGATATCTGTCACTTATGAAACCAGACTAACAGATATGAGTCAAAGAAACAGACAAGAAGAATACCGCATTGATTAAAGAATTTATCTTCCATTTTCACAAATGCCGGAGAGCACCATCCAGACCTCCACTGACATTATCTTTGAGATAAGCTCAGCCCACAGATAAATATCGGGGGGGGGGGGCTTAAGGTCCGATGAATGTGAATCGCATTCAGGATCACACCTCTTACTGATGAGACGATCACCAAAGTATCCCCGCATGTCATTG
>OY744540.1:5000-35000 GCA_963556195.1 Sepiola atlantica | reverse complement strand
ACTCCAGACAAATTATAAAGACAATTCCCAGAATCGCGACACATTTGATCACCGCCCCACCACCACAACAATCAGACACATCTGACGGGTTTGCCCGCACGCATACGCACATATACACAATATTACAGTTCACTTGAAAAAATACATTTATAAACTCGACTGTTTTTTTGACACTTGATTCGTGCATGTTTACCCTCCTCCTTCCCTCTCGAACTGAATCAACAGACGCTCTCTCTTTCCTCCTTCTTTTCCTCTATGTGTCTACCTTCCCACCACCTCTCCCCTCATCATTATTTGTTCCTCTTTCCACCTTATATTTTTTATTTATTTATTTATTTATTTATTTATTTATTTATTTATTTGCCCTGTTTGTTTCAGATTCTAGATTTTAGATATTTTGTTTTTGTTTTTTAGATTTTTTAATTTTTAATTTTTAATTTTTTAACGGCCTTAATTTTTGAAATGTTAAATTTCTTTCCTTCTTCTTCTCTTTCTCTATCCCTCCACTTCATTCTCTCCAAATATGATCTGAGGTTAAGATCGGATTCTTACTCTGCCTGATGAGATCTCAGTTTATAGTAACTGTTGATCGATAACATCGACATGCCTATGTCGCAGATTTTATATATATATATCGTGGAAATTTCGGTATATTTTCTAAGTAGGTCATGGGTAGCTTCCCTTTGTTTGAAACCGGTGAAGGCCTTCAGTTGGCTTACGTGCCAGGTTGAAGGTCACATGGATTATTTTGCGTCGGCGTTGGGTTAGGGAAGCCATTTTGTGTCACGTGGTTTCTATTTTTAGAAATGATGCATTAGTTCTGTCTCGATTTGATATCGGCGCGAAATTTAATCAGAACAGACTTGGACGCCTAGCAGTCAACACCTGTAAAAGCTGTTTCTCCGTCCTTAGGAGGGACGTTAAATTTGAGAAGAATTTCTACTTGAAGAAATTTAAGAGATAGAGTATCTCTTGGCAAGAATTGCCTTTTATGTATGAAATATTCTTCCTTCGGTCAACGAATATTTCCCTTTTGAAGATGTTTCAGGTCAGAGACTTGAAATGAAGAATTATGGAGAATTTGAACGAGATAAAAAATATCTCCGGGCACGAAATTGCCTATATTGAAGAGCTTAGCTCCCGTGAACTGAAATACTTGCTGTTGAGAAGATTCTGAATCAGAGATTAAGAATCGTAAAGTGTGATGCTATTTTGGACTAACTGTGAAAAAAGCAAGTATTATGTTTATTTGAAATTTGTACTGTTATAGTGACGTATTTCTTACGTTGGATTTGCTATAAGAAAATTATTGAAGAAAAGGAGGGGAAAAAAGAGAACTTTGTGACAGACGTTTGATAAAATAAAAAAAAAGAGGTTATTTTTACCATGGAAATTATGTAGACATTCAGCACGGTTTGTCAATTTTATTACTTTTGATTCTAACTTTTGGTGTAAAGAAAAAAAAGAGACTATTTGATTGATTGTGTATATTTTTGTTGTATCTAACTTTAATATTAAGAAATCCTGATGTTGTATTTTTTTTATTTTTATTTTTTTTGTACGTTATCTAGGAATAATTTATTTATTCCAGCTCTGGAAAAAAAGCAGTCCAAGCTACCTTTTTTTCGTAAATAAAACTTTATTTTAACTTGTTATAATTTTTTTTGTGATAATTGTCCTAGGTAATATGACTTTTGTTTAGAGCAGTTTTCGTTAACACCCACGAAAAATCCGACAATATATATATATATATATATATATATATATATATATATATATATATATATATATATATATATATATATATATATATATATATATATATATATATATACCAAACAATAACATTTAATTTTCTACCGATCTGTACACATTTGACGTACGGAAACTGCTTTAAAGTTTTTATTTCAAAATAAGTTTGCGGCTCTTTCAAACACAGTAAACAAATTAAACATGGCTGTCTAGGTTAGATATCGAAGGTAAACGAAAAATCTAGGTTAAATTTTTTTACTGGGTCTGAAATAGAGTATTGAACGAAATCTTTGTTTTCAATAAATAAACTTTTAAAAGTTTCATACTTAAAAGTATACAGGTCGGTAGAAAATTAAATTTTAATGCGTTTGGTGACAGTTATTAGTCGTATTTTTTATTCGATGTTGACTATACTGCTAATTTAAAAGTTTTTCAGACTATTTTATATGTAATCGCCTAAAAAATAAAATCTCATTTTTATTTTTGAGTGAATTACTGAACAGATATTATATACAGATATTATACATTGATATTTTTAAATAGGATATTTTATTATTTTTTTATTTTTTCAGAAAGTATTTAGCTTGGAAGTTTCCTTTCGCCCGTCGATAAACTCGATAAACGCAGGTGGCCAGACAGTATGGCGACATGTTAATGTGGACATCAAAGAGTTTGTAGCGTGTTAGATCTCCGTTGCTCTTTAGATTAACACTTTCGCGCCAGCTTTTTAAGCTAACTTTCAAATATAGACGAGCCGTGTTACCCGGCGTTGGTCGTGTCGAGACATACTACCGATTTGAACCGATTCGTTTTGATTTTGTTTGTTAAGCAAATGTCCTTAAAATTGTGCGATTGTACGATTGTGCCGCATAAAAAATAACTGTTACCAAACGCAAGAAAATTGACATTTCTACTTATCTATATAATTTTCCCTTGTCTTTACTCACTGCATTTGTTAGCAACTTAGCCAAGCCAGCGTGCTTTTCAAGACGGACGACAAT
The DNA here is from genome assembly GCA_963556195.1 of Sepiola atlantica. Lineage (NCBI taxonomy): Eukaryota > Metazoa > Mollusca > Cephalopoda > Sepiida > Sepiolidae > Sepiola > Sepiola atlantica. The sequence goes on along the minus strand of OY744540.1, from coordinate 32,247 downwards.
TTTGCTGGGATTTTGCTCGCGTATTTCAGAATTTTTATTTTTTTTATGTAGGGGAAAGTGGTGTGCGGACAAAAGCCTACCGATCAAAAGCCCACCGGACATAACCCCACCGGACAAAAAAAATAATTCAAACACGGACAAAAAAAGCCCACCAACGTAAAAATAAATAAATTTTTTAAAATTAAAAAAAATCTTTTTTATATTTCATTTTTTACAATTATCTTTGTCTGTAATTTATTTTTCTTGACAATTTTTTAAATTTATTTCATTTTGAAAGATTTTTCCGGTACTTAACAAAAAAACGCACCCTTTTTACTACTAACCCTAAGTCCAGGTGGTAAAACGAAAAATACATACTTTTTAGGGCGCTAACGAATTTTCTTTTGCGACAGAAGATAAATTTGATGCATTGTTTTTCGTGCGGGGTGGGTTGTTTTTTCTGTTTAAAGGTGCCCGGAAAACTCGTCACAGGAAAATTGGTAAACGGAAAATTGGTAAATGGAAAATTCGTAAACGGAAAATTCGTCACTTTTGGCCAAGTAGGAAAATTCGGCAATTATCGAATAAATATCGATTGAAAATAGATTTTAGAAATCAATATTTATTCGATAATTGCCGAATTTTCCTACTTGGCCAAAAGTGACCAATTTTCCGTTGCCGAATTTTCGTGTGACGAGTTTTCCTAAATTCATATCCATACGTTTTCCTATTATTTTATTTTGAATTGCCATATTTTGCAATAAAAATAAGCACCCCACTAACCCTAAGTACAACTGGCAATACGAGAGAAAAAAGACTTTCTCTCTCTCTCTCTCTCTCTCTCTCTCTCTCCCTCTCTCTTTCTCTCTCTCTCTCTCGCTGTCTCTCTTATGTTTTGTGGTGTTTGTTTTTATGTGTTGTGTGTCGGCCATTTTGTTCAGGACCGTTCCAGCTTCAATACCCAAAAGTGCAAATAATTTATATAAAAAAATTATTTTAGACAGAGACAGAGACAGAGATAATTTTAATACATAGATAGAGCGATTTAGTCGTTTAACAGCCAAATTAGCGGGCATGAAAGTTTCCCAACGAGTAAAATCAGGCGCCATCTTGAATACGACGGGGTTACTCCGAAGTATCTATGAAAAATATAAATAAAAGCGTTTTAAAATACTTTAACACGCAAACAGTAATGTAATTATAGCCTACAGATTACCCCGCGGATGAAACGCGGGGGCCTCCGTGTTGCCATAAATATATTTTCATAGCTTACTATATATATATATATATATATATATATATATATATATATATATATATACAGGGTGTCTCAAAAAAATGTACTCACTCGTAGAATAACGAGAAAACTTTTATTTATGAACATAGAGTGAAATGAAATAGCATCGAATACATGAGACAGATGTATTTGATGAAGCTATTTCATTTCTCTCTATGTTCATAAATAAAGGTTTTCTCGTCATTCTAAGAGTGAGTACATTTTTTTGAGACACCCTGTATATATATATATATATATATATATATATATATATAGAGAGAGAGAGAGAGAGAAGAAAAAAGAGTGATAAATATGCGACGATTGTCCAAATTTATTTCAAATTTCAATTGTTCAATGCAAGGTGTATTCAGTAATAAACTAGTGTTTATTATTCTTTCCTTAAGCCAAGGCTTTTCAAAGATCGAAATCTTATCATCAGAGGAGAAATACAGATGGATAAGTTGGCTTTCGAAAAAACCAAAGTTCAAACACTTTAACTTCATCCCCATACCAGCCTTCCTCCTGTTCCTTTGCCTTCTTTTTTTATTTCCTCCCAACTCTCAAAGCGGCTATTTAAACAATCCCGTACCTCAGAACCCCCCCCCCCCTAACCCCGAATCTTTTGCCTTTTTGTTTCATTTGGATTTAAACCTGGAACGAGATATCATCTGCCTTATTTGGTCCTGGAAGTATATTAAAAAAAATGGCCAATTTCTCCCTTTTCAATCCCCTTTAAGTGCGTCTAGACTCACTGCTCCCACGCAAAGAGTTTTCTTCACATTCATTTGACTTCTTTTCAACGGAAGTTTACCACCCGGACAATCTGCATATATTTTTCACGGAATTTTTCTTTTCACATACTTTGTTTTTGTCGAAAGCCAACTTATCCATCTGTATTTCTCCTCTGATGATAAGATTTCGATCTTTGAAAAGCTTTGGCTTAAGGAAAGAATAATAAACACTAATTTATTACTGAATACACCTTGCATTGAGCAATTGAAATTTGAAATAAATTTGGACAATCGTCGCATATTTATCACTCTTTTTTCTTCTATCTCTACAATTGCTCTATCTCGTATATTGAGCTAATCCTCTTCACAATAGGTTCCATCTACTAAAAGTTTTTACTTTGGCTTATATTTGATCATATATATATATATATATATATATATATATATATATATATATATATATATATATATATATGAATTTAGGAAAACTCGTCACAGGAAAATTGGTAAACGGAAAATTGGTAAATGGAAAATTGGTAAATGGAAAATTCGTCACTTTTGGCCAAGTAGGAAAATTCGGCAATTATCGAATAAATATCGATTGAAAATAGATTTTAGAACCGTTTTTACAGGAGATATACTTGTAAATACGAGGCTACCCACCTCCCCAGTGGAGAACATTTTTTCATATTATTTTTTTGGTACTTGTGCAGTTTACGAACCGGGCTATTTTTTAGATAAGATTTTCAAGTTAAATTAATTTTTTACTTCAAAATCACTGTGAGAAAAAGTGGTTAATCCATCGTTTCACAATGGCAGACAATGAATTGGCTGTATTTTTCTGATATTTTTGTTCCGACCATACAACGATTTATTTGAAAGAAGAATTTCTTTTTTTAAGTATTAAATAAAGTTGTTAGTTAAAACAAGTTTTAGGCAAGATGAAATAAAAACACTGAATTAGTTAGAAAACAATTTTGCTTTTTTAAATACATGGACATTTTCTAAGAATTTAAAGCCAGTTACTCGATAGTTTATAATTTCCTTTCAAGTTTTGCAAACACACGAAGTAATTGATGTTTTGTCAATTAAAATGGCTGACTTGTTTACGAATAAATCTAAATGAATTATGATGGATTTCATCTCGTAACTTAATTACGAACCAGGCTTGAAATAATAACATTATTTAGACAACGTTTTTTTACATGAGGAGAATGGGGGGGGGATGCTTTGTTAACTATTCTGTAGTTTCACGTAACGATTTAATAAACGGAAGATATCGTAAAAATTGAATTTAACTTGAAAATTTTATGTAAAAAATAACCCGATCCAAACCTTTAATTTCGTAACGTAATTACGAACTGGGTTGAAATAACATTATTTAGAAAGCCATTCTTAACATGGAATGAGGGGGGGGGTGTTAACTATTCTGTACTTTTACCTAACAATTTAATAAACAAAAGATATCGTAAAAATTTAATTTAACTTGAAAATCTTATCTAAAAAATAGCCCGGTTCGTAAACTGCACAAGTACCAAAAAAATAATATGAAAAAATGTTCTCCACTGGGGAGGTGGGTAGCCTCGTATTTACAAGTATATCTCCTGTAAAAACGGTTCTAAAATCTATTTTCAATCGATATTTATTCGATAATTGCCGAATTTTCCTACTTAGCCAAAAGTGACGAATTTTCCGTTTACCAATTTTCCATTTACCAATTTTCCGTTTACGAATTTGCCGTTTACGAATTTTCCTGTGACGAGTTTTCCGGGCACCATATATATGTACGTTAAAAATAAGGACGTTATCTTTGTACATTTTGTTTTTCTTTTTTCTCTTACGAATTTCATCATGTTTTTAAAAATAGATAACTTTTCTGCACTCGTCAACCCTTTTTTTCGCGGGCTAGAGATTGTCGATCAAGGAAATATTGACGGCGTCGTGATCTACGTCGTCGCCAATAAACCCCTCCCTCTCTCTCCGCGGAGTGTGTAAGGGTTGATTTAAACCGTCTTTCAAGCGCTCTCTCGCTTTCGCTTTCTCTTTCTCTTTCTCTCTCTCTCTCTCTCTCTCTCTCTCTCTCTCTCTCTCTATATATATATATATATATATATATATATATATATATATATATATATATATATATATATATATATATATATATATTATCTTCTCACCCCGCCTCATTCTGTTAGTTTATTTGTACTCACACCGGTCTTTTTTCGCGCCCCTTTGCCATTTCTCAGAGAACCTGATCCAAGTAAGTCGCACTTTTTTCCTCTTAAAACTTTTCATTTCATTTAAAATTGTTTCAAGTTCTTTGATTTTCGGTATCTAAATATTTTTAAATCCGACATTCCACGTGTATTTAATGTCAAAATTTGAAAAATATTTCATCTTTTTTCATTCATTTTTTTGTAATAATGTAATATTTTTGGAATAGTGAATTATATTTCATTAAGAGCGTTAAGAAAACAAAAATTCACGTCTATGGATTAAATGAAAGGTGCAATTTGGAAATTCTGTTCGTGTTCCCAAGTTCGATTTGAAGGTTCTTTTAAGTTCCTGAAAAAAAAAGCGTTTTCCAAATTGTTTGTTTTATCTCGAAAAAACAAATGTAACATTTTTGAAAAGTTTTAAAATTCTATATGATTACTATGTTTCCAAAAAGTCCTCTCCTGAAAATGTTTTCCCAAAATATAAATTTTAGACACTGCTATGAGCACTGAAATAAAAAAAATGAAAATAGTTTTTTAAAATGTTTTTTATGAAATATGATTCACTATGTATGGTTCCAAAAGTTCTCGGCTGAAAAATTTTTCCAAAAATATTAAAAGTGCTATGATTTAAATCCTTTAATTATATATTCGTCGTTTTAATTATATATTCATCGCATAACTGATCTTTTTCTCTTAAAACAGGTCAGTTAATTTTTACATTTCACTGCTATTGAATTCATGTTTTGGTGCCTTGAGTCTGACTTTTATGCAACTAAATGCGGACATGAAAGACGAATCTTTTTTTTTATTAAATGCATTTTGGTTTCTAATTTATTTTTTGATAAATTAATTGTTTAATCGTTTAGCTCTATTTTTTGTGTAAATTTCGATTTTTTAGTTGTTAAATCGCGAGGTTTCACATCGAGTAAAATCAGGCGCCATACGACGGGTTTACAAGACTCCGAGGGATCTATAAGAAATATAAATAAAAGCGTTTTAAAATACTTAAAAACAATCTTTTTAGGGCCAAATGTCACGAATTTGGTGGCCATCAAAAATTCCGTTTGGCTGTGTGAATATTCTGGAGTTCACTTATACGAGGCCAGGCGTATCGCAGAATTAATTGAAAACAAACTTCGCTAAAAATTAAGAACACAGAAAAACATTTGTATTTATATATTTATAATTTCATTTTTAGCGAAGTGACACGAGTATTTATAAAAGTTTTTTTTGCGAGAAATGGGCACTTTTTAATTTTTACTTTTGGTTTTTAGCGAAGTGTTTGTATTTGTTTTCAATTCTGCGATACTCCTGGCACCGCATAAGTGAACTCCACAAAAGGCCAAAACACATCAAATTCGTGACATTTGGTCCTAAAAAAGCCAACTGGTTTTGCGCACGGCCCACTAAGCCAGTCAACCGGCCCTTAATATGCGTTGGTGAAACTAGAGTTATCTCCCCCTTTTTTGACTCCTAAAATAAGATAAACATTTTTTTCGGCCCTAAACAAGCATTTTTATTTTCATCAATGATTTCTTCGAAGTGAAACTTGCAAAAAAAAAAACGCGAGTTACATCTTACGCAATGGAGAAATATCCGAGTAAAGTTAAAATAAAAAAACGCGAGATAAGTTCTCCCCCCCCTTTTCTCTCTCTTCTGTCGCGGTATTGTTATTGTTGTTTTTATTTTTTGAGGCAATATAGTTTCATCGATAATAAAAGAAAAAATGCTACACTTTAAATAATTTATTTGCACAAAATATAACAAAATTTGTGTATCTTTCAGAATGATCAGTACGCTGAAAACGCTCAAAAAAACAAATATACAACAAATAAAAGTAACTGTCGTCGATAAAAGTTAATTTAAAACTGACCTGTGATATTTGTTTGTATTTTTAAACTATTTAGTAGAAATCAATAGTTTTGTAACACAAACTTGCAAATACAAAATGGCGCTTGCTCGTAAGAGAGTGAGTAGAAGACGCCATCTTGTATAGAAAAAAGTACTAGTTGAAAATGAACAAGAATTTTTTTTTACATCTAATAAAAACCCATTTATAGTACGTAAAAATACAAACAAATATCATAGGTAAGTAGACAAATATCTCTTCTCGACGTAGGTTAAACTCACTTGTTGCATATTTATTTTTATAACCCCGTTCTCGTTAGTTTTTTTGGACCCCGTCCGCGACTGTACTGATCATTCTGAAAGATACCCCAAAATTTAAATATTCAACAAATTAGGCACAAGGCCCCCTCTCTCTATTTGTATATTTCTTCACCCCCCCCCCGTGTCTATTAGTTTAGTTCGCACACCCTATCTCTCGCTCTCCTCTTCCCTTTGCAATTTGCGCCCTTCTTTCCCCCTTTCCATCTTCTCCATTTCTCAGAAAAGCTGATGCAACCGTAAGTCGCTCATCATTTTTCTTATAAAACTTTAGTTTCAAATTGTTTCAATTAATTCAGAAATTATTCGAAAGTATTCGATTTTCGGTGCTTTATGTCTTAAATATTTCAAATGTTTTTAATTTTCTATTATGCGAAAATCAGGCACACGGTCGTGGTCGTTGGTCATCCTTAGTCAATCAAAAGTTATATCTCCAAATTGTTGAAAACATTTTGTCATAAATACATTATTGACAGAAAAGGGCCAATGAACTAAAAAAAATTGTTGATGTAATCCATTACTATATATTATTATCTTTTTAATGGGAATACGTTTAGTATCGATTCTGTTGTCATACGACCGTCCTCCCAGGAATGACCTCCTTTTTTTTAAAAAAGAGTCAAAAAGAGGGGATCAGTCTACGTTGAATTAACATCGGAAACTGATCCCCCCTCCTAAAATGTAAAATATTTGAATTTTTTTTTTCCAAAAAACCCAGAATTCTCTAGCAGAAAGAAAAAAAAAATGGTCAGTAAAAAGTTATGAAAAACGGACAGTGGACAAAGACGAACATGTGCCGATGGCGGTAATCCTCCCAGGTTTTACATCCTACCGTAAATTATTTTAAAGAAAATACATTTAGGAAAAAAATCTGATTATTTGGGTTTACTTACTCATTTTTATGATAGGAAAAAAAGCAGCCGATTCATTTTCTGCCAATTTGCTTGTGATACGGCTAAATCTTCTATTTATCTGTCGCTCTATATCTATCTATATCTAGATAGATAGATAGATAGATATATATAATCCGAGTATTGTATAGATCCATATATATATATATATATTTCTTTTTGTCCTCGTGGCAAGCGTCTTTTTTCTCATCCCCCTCTCTATTTCTTATTTCCCCCTCCTGTCTCTTATTCTCACACCCACACACTTTCGTTCTTTAGTTCGGTACATCTCCTCCTCCCTTTCCAATTGCGCGCTCTTTTACCAAATCTAATTCCATCTTCGCCATTTCCCAGTCGCACTTTTTTTTCTTAAAAATTTTCATTTCAAATTGTTTCAATTAATTCAAAATTATTCGAAATTCTTCGGTTTTCTCTCTATATTTTAAAATCCGACATTCCACATATTTTTAATTGTCTATTATACCAAAATCTTAAATTACTCTTAAACCTTAATATATATGTATTTCATCTTTTTTTTCATTCATTTTTTAAAATATAATCATCATCAATAAATCTTTTCATTATATATTCGTAGATAGACATTTAAAAAAATGCAATCCACTTAATAAATTATTCATCGCATAGTTTGAAAAGAAGGTATTTTATTAACTTTAATTTTTCTCGGCACTTCTGCATTCTTTCTGAAGCCGCAGATTTTCTGTCCTTCTACTGAAAATAAAGGGAAGTAATTCAACCGGAAGTGACTTATTTACAACCTAAAAAAAATATGCAAGACTGATTTGTTTTTGGGTAACAAGAAACAATTAACAATTTCTTTTTTTTATTATATGAATTAAAAATTTTATAAATAAAAATGTAAAGTTTTGATTGAGGGGGGGGGGATGAATTTTTTGGTCAACATTAATTTTGCTTTTATTTTTTTAAATATATTGTAGTTGAAAAGTTTTGCTTGATGAGATTTTTTTTATCCAAATGAAAAGTTTTCATTGGGGTGGGGGACTGTATTTTTTTGTCCTTTTTCTTTTATTGAACAGGATAAAGTTCTGCAATTTGATTTATAATGGCTTCCATGGGGTTAGCAGAAAACTTCTGCCGCCACATAAATTCCATTAAGTAAGACTCCACCATTTGCGTGTGGGTGCCACATTCTATTTTGTTACGCATTTTCTCTCCGTGAGCATTTCCAAATAAATCCATCACTTCCATTGTGGCTTGCCATCTGCATCTGTCTTTGACATGACGGGCATGTCCGACTGCAAGAAATCAGGCGATGTGCCTGTAAAAAATCTATTGTTTTTGCGTCTGGTTAATTAAATTATCAATGTCGCGAAGATTCAACTCATTTAACTCCATTTTCTAAAAACTAAATTCTACTTCAACTCCCGGTAAATTAAACTTCCGGTGAATTATGAATGAATGGTACTTGGAGAAAAAAAAACGGAACTCTTCAATTTCGATTTCTTAATCGGCTGCGGCTTCATAAAGAATGCAGAAGTGCCTTTTTCTCTTTTGCATTTTTAAATGTATAGATATATGTATATATATATATATATATATATATATATATATATATATATATACATATATATCTGTATATTAAAAGTTTTCTTTAATAATTACTATCAAATAGATATTTATGTAAAATAATTGAAAAAAGGAAAAATACAATTTTGGAAGTCAAAAATGTCATTTATTTTAGTCAAATGTTTCTTTTCCCGTTTTGCGAGAAAAAGACACTTTTTCATTTTTGTTTGCTTTCGATACGCCTGGCCGCGCATAAGTGAACTCCAGAATATTCGCAAAAAAAGGTCAAACTGAATTTTCGATGGCCAAAATTCGGCAAATTTGTGAAGATTGGCCATAAAAAAGGCCAATCTGGTTTTGCGCACGGCCCACTAGCCAGTCAGACGACCTTTAATTATATATTCGTAGATAGACATTAAAAAATTATTCATCGCATAGTAAAGAAAACAGTTATTTCTTGAGAAATTCGTTTGGTGACAATTTCTGTTTTTTTGAATGGAAGCTAGATAAAAAAGTCAAGTAGATAGAAAGTCAAGTAGATAGAAAAGTAACTGTTCTTGCGTTTGTTAACAGTTTTTGTTAACTATTTTAAAATGACGACGGGGCAACTTTACCAGGAAAGCTTTCATTTTTGATGCCATCATGTATCAAAAATAGATAACTTTTCTGCACTGATCAACCTAAGGGGCTTGGTGAGTCGCCAATAAGCCCCTCACCCTTGGTATGTAGGGGTTGCTTAGTTGATTGAAAACCGTTCGTCGTTTCAACATCTCTCTCCATTTCTTTTCCCTTTACGAAAGTTGACGTGTGCTGCCTACGTAAAGAGAATAAAAAAATTAATTAAATCACTAGTGAGTTAAAACTGCTTAGATACAAAAGGAGTCCCCAGATGCAAACAGGAAGTCGCCGCTTTGTTGTCCCTTAAAAGTTCCGGGCAACTGGGAATGTCGCAAAATTGGTATTTTGAAGACCCGGATTTTCACGTACTTTTTTTTTTTTTGGTAAAAACGTATTGTAGTATCCATATCTTGGGAGGCTCTGCGCGTGCGTCAGATTCATTGATAAAAAAAGTCGTAGTGAGTGATTCGAACCAAGCGCATGCGCAGAGGAAACAGAATGAGAAAAAAGTGGACATTTTTAACAATTAATTTACCATCGCTGAAAATAAACACGCTAAAACTGAAGAAAACGGAAGGTGTTAAGAATAAAAACAGCTGAAAATGACAACAAACACGAAAGAAACACGTGTTTTTTTTTATTTTATCTAAAACAAAAAATGAAACACGTTTTTTTTCCTACAAACTGAATTGTGTGCGCATGCGCTTGGTTTGAATCACTCACTACGACTTTTTTATGAATGAATCTGACGCATGCGCAGAGCCTCCCAAAATATGGATACTACAATACCCAAATATTTTCTCAGATTAGTTTCAAAAATATTTTTTTTATCATGGTTTTTTATTATTTAAGTAAAAAAAAAATGTCCTCGCTCGTCATTGATCCTAGAAGTTTGATTAATTGAAGAAAAAATTGCTATGTGCCTTTTTGTCACACGTGGAAATTGTTTTATTTCGTGCGAAATAAATGGGTATTTTCTTGTTAAAAAAAAACATCCATTTATTTTCGCGGAATTTTTTGTCATTGTCTGTGTTTTTAACGGTTTTTAATATTTCCGTGTACCACGACATCTGAAAAAAATGAATGTTCGATGACGGTCAAAGTGACATAACTCTAACTTCCTTGCATAAATTCAGTCTCAGTTATCTCCCTTTTTCGAAAATATCGGTTGTATTTCAACGTGATCGGGAAAATTAGTTTGTATAGAGTATATAATATTCCAGTCAAATCTATCGCGAAGTAGAAGAAAATTTTACAATTTTCGATCTTTTTATATAACAAAGAAATGTAAACAACCTAGTTTTTTGTTCTGAAATAAAAGTACTAATTTACTTTTGTAAAGTTTTGAGAATCGAACTTTAATTCAATGTTTTAATAGTTGGCAGGGAGATAATTCTGTTTTTCTGTTTTTTTAAAAAGTAATTCTTGACATGTAAAATAAAAAAAGCTTACAAATTAACTTGTTAGAGACTGACATTTTGCAAAAACAGTCGCATTTCATGCAGCGATAAAAGTTATCTCCCTTTTCAGCAGGTCGGTTACTTTCTATCCAAAAGCGCCGATATTTTTCTTATTGGGTATCTTTCAGAATGATCAGTACGCTGAAAACGCTCAAAAAAACAAATAAACAAATAAAAGTAACTGTCGTCGATAAAAGTTAATTTCGTTCCAACTGCTATTTAGTAGAAATCAATAGTTTTATCACGCGAACTTGCAAAAAAAAAAAAAAAAATGGCGCTTGCTCGTAAGACGCCATAATGTCTAAAAAAAACGAGTAAAAAATGAACAAGAAATTTTTTTAACATCTAATAAAACCCCATTTATAGTACGTAAAAATACAAACAAATATCATAGGTAAGTAGACAAATATCTCTTCTCGACGTAGGTTAAACTCACTTGTTGCATATTTATTTTTATAACCCCGTTCTCGTTAGTTTTTTGGACCCCGTCCGCGACTGTACTGATCATTCTGAAAGATACCCGGATTTTCAAGTTGAATTAAATTTTTACTTCAAAATCACTGTGAGAAAAAGTGGTTAATCCATCGTTTCACAACTAAAATGGCAGACAATGAATTGGCTGTATTTTTCTGATTTTTTTGTTCCGACCATACAACGTTTGAAAGAAGAATTTCTTTTTTTAAGTATTAAATAAAGTTGTTAATTAAAACAAGTTTTAGGCAAGATGAAATAAAAACACTGAATTAGTTAGAAAACAGTTTTACTTTTTTAAATACATAGAAATTTTCTAAGAATTTAAAGCCAAAATGGCGCTTGCTCGTAAGACGCCATCTTGTATAGAAAAAAGTACTAGTTGAAAATGAACAAGAATTTTTTTTTACATCTAATAAAAACCCATTTATAGTACGTAAAAATACAAACAAATATCATAGGTAAGTAGACAAATATCTCTTCTCGACGTAGGTTAAACTCACTTGTTGCATATTTATTTTTATAACCCCGTTCTCGTTAGTTTTTTGGACCCCGTCCGCGACTGTACTGATCATTCTGAAAGATACCCTTATTATATAATTACTAATGATGATGGTGGTGATGATGATGATGATGATGATGATGATGATGATGATGATGATGATGATGGTCGAAGTTTTTTTTTTGTAATGAAGCCCGAATCGTTATGGGTGTGGGGTGTAGTTGTACATACACTTTGACTTTACCGTACGCTAGACACTCTCACCAAACACGTCGATCTCTAATGTAGAGTCTGCAAAAACAGGCCCAGAACTCGCTAAGTGTCTTTTTGTTAGAGAGAGGTTGAGGTGTCACTTTTTTTTTTAGAAAATCAACGCTGCTGTGGGGTAGGAAAAAATATGTTTGTTTTTTTATAACTATTTTCAATAAACGAGAACTGTAAAAATTGTACAAAACACCCACTTCAATCATTCATTACCTCTGCAGTAAGATACAAATTAGAGGACCAGTAATAACTATGAAATGCTACCTGGGGCAAATCCTGGTAAGTAGTTCCACAAAGTTCCCCTAGAGGACTTGTAAGTTCAACTGATGAAGTGAACAATGTAACTTCCGATTAAGCTTTTTCTCCAAAGCTGTAACCATCCCTGTTTCACAACCAGTGTTTTGAACAGTACTGTTGTAAACAGCAGCAGCAAAAACATCCTCTGCTAGAAGAACACCAGTTGCACCAATTGAGCGAGATAGTTACTTGCAGTTCCTATCTCTGGTAAATGTTCAGTGACGCTCTGGTCCCTCCTTGCTTTTCTTAATCATTGTTTTTTACCATTCCCCCCCTGTAACCTCCTTTTAAGATCTTCATATTCCTGGACATGTTTTTTTGATGGCTGGTTACTCTTGCCGTATCTATCTTCTAAATTAATGGTTCGATGAAGAAGGTACATGTGTGTTGTAAGTCCAAAAGGCATTAGAAGATATATCACCTAATCAGTTGGTCCATAGAATTTCTAGGGACTTTTAAAAGACTAAGGTCCCTTAGACTGTCTCGGTTGTTTCTTCACTCGGAGCAACATGTGAAGAATCTTGTTGCTGTCTTTCAATCTGCATGTCTCTGCTTCCGCTGAATAATCTTTCTTTTGGTATTTTTTTACAGCATCTCAATAGGTCAAAGTTGGAAACTGCCTTTTGGTCCTGTTTTTTCACTCTTATCTTTCTCTCTCTTCAATGGGAATCTGAAATTTCAAAATGTGCATACATTAAGGAAAATATATTTACTAGAAAAAGGAAGTAAATTCATATTTTTCAATTGATAAATAATTGATGCATGAATTATTTTGGCAATTTGCAGCAGTTATCAAATTTTGGATGCAGTAAGAGTTTTCCTGTTCTCGCTGCTTGGAAGTGGGGATTATTACCAGAAAATCTTTTGGAACTCTCAGAACGCCCTACAGACTTTTTTATCTGAAAATAAATGAATAAGCCTATTTTATTTATAACATCAAAATTGGCTGACAATTAATTTTTAATACATTTAATTTTGAAACATGATGTATTAAGAATAGAAATATAATTTCTTCAGTGGAGAAAAACAAGCGTGTTGCTCGGAAGTTGAGTACAGACGTGTCTGCAGCCAATATGGCTTCCCTCTCTTCTAAATAAGCGAGAAGAGCAGGCGGGTGCTCACTCTACACTTTAAGTGTCCTTCGAATCCAAATCGCGACTGACGATTCGACTTTTGACCAATTCTGGACCAGCTGGTCTAGGCACCCAACTGCAGGCTGGTGGACTAGCTGCGTGCGACCCTGTAACTTCTTCGAGCGCCTTAACCACTGTTATCACGTGAATGTGGCTCGACACAAAAACGGTGACATCATCGGCGAACGTGAAAACCCTGGCACGTCCTCCGCCAGGTATAGCGATCCCATGCAGGACCCGTCTTCGCCGGCCCGTCCCATAATTTGCGGTGTAAGGGCTCCAAAGCCAGGACAGCAGGGACGACAGCGGACATCCCTGACCGAGAGACCACAAACGACTCCAAAAAAACTGTCGACAAGCTGAAGATCCACTTGCGGAAGTCCAGATTAAAATCGGCGGCCTCCAGGACAGAATCCAGGAAACGATGCACAGTGCTGCCCAGCAGTGGAAAAAAAGAAATTTTTTCACTCTACTCAGATGCCATGAAAATGTTTTTTAAAACTAGAGAAAGCAAAAATTAGCTTTAAAAAATCCACTTTTGTACTTTTTTTACAGCAAATTGAAGTTGGTTGGTTTGTGGGGAATTATAAAATGATGTTGAAAAAAATTGATCGAATAATGTCATATAAAGTAAATGACTTTGACATTGAAAGAAGTTTTAGGTATTCAACACAGCCACGTCCACACGATCATCGTCCAACACAGAAGCCACATTCATTGGGCATGACCGAACAGTATGTCCATGTTTGTCGCACCGCTTGCATCGTGGAATCTTCCTTTTGTATGCAATGAGGGGATGGGATTGGACAAGCATTTTTGTGAAGATACCCCTAGTGTTCAGTTTGATAGAGCATTGTCGTGCTCGAGAAGCTGGACCGGACTTGTAGGCCCGAATATGCTTCTTCCAGGCCTGGCAAACAACTCCCAGGAATGGCCAGCTATCTGGTGGACACTAGGTGAAATCAATCGCAACTTTGTGTGAATTATGGTAAAGCCCAAAATTGGCGTTTTTTGAGAAAATACCCAAATATTGTAATTGGAGCCCAGTCCCCCAAATTTCGTGTGAGGAAATTGATAGAAGCGCCTTGTTTATGCTTCCAACGAAGGATCAGCCATTTTCTGATTTCAATTTTTGGCAAAGTTATTAATTTTTTCCCCTTTTTGGTTTTTGGGCGTACTGTGCGATGGTTGAAAGGCTGATCAGTGCAGCTTCCGTGCACCCTCTATGATTGTGCGAATCAAATGCAGGCCGTTTTGAATCAATCTCTCCTTCATAGAAACGTTCTGGTCCAGTCCTGATCAAGTCAGCGACAATGGTCTGCAAAAATCTTTAACTCTGTGTTCGGCCTAAAAGCCTTCTCCACCATGTTGATTGATCAATGTAACCTGTCCAGTGATGGAGCCATGAGCAAAACCAATGGTCGTACATATACTTCAGAAGAAGAAACCAACAGCATAGATTTGTTCAAGACGACCTGCTAGCCGCTCGGGCCACCTCCAGACGAGGCGAATCGACAAGTCAGGGGGAGCGCTCCCTCCAAATGCTCTCGACGTGAGAGAACCTCCTTCCAGGCTCCTGAATATCCACGGCAACCTCTCAACAGCGTCAACGTTCACAGCTTCAAGACTCTGTAAACTAGCTTTTAACCACTCACTAGCCCAAATGGTTGAGGTTCCCCCTGCAGTTACGAAATCCCCCCACCAGCCACCACCTCGGTTAGCTTATTCTCTAAACGCTTTTTCTCCCTTTGAGCCGAGGTGAGGCGTTGGGCATACTTGACAGCAAAGTGTCTAACCTTAGCCATAGTTACCTGCTCCCCCACTAGAGACCGTTGGTAAGGCTTCCCGGAAGTCTTGTAAATGCAAACTTAAAATTAATTTATATGGTCTTATTTTGAAAAGATAGAAAATCTGATGTAAGTACTCGGGTGCACATCTCCCACCACGGGTGATCGACATGGAATCTGTCAACAAGATCGCATGAAGCCATTGTCAGACTGGCTGTTTTCACACCTGCACGACCCGCTACCCCCCCCCCCCCCGACCTATTTTGGGGTCGTGAGGTACCTCTCCAATTGCTGAAGAAAGGAAACCCTCTCCCCCAGGTGTGTTGGGCGCATAAACTGCAACAATCCATAACTTGCTAACATTGAGCATGACCTTCCGCACCGACATGCACATGCTAGCCACCGCAGACAGGGTGTCTCTCTCACCAGTACAGAGGCTACTGTGGATAATGACAATCTCCACTGCAAGTGGGTTCTGCTTCAGGATCCATGCCCCTCATTCCATGGTTCACATAGACATAATCACTGCTATGCAGCGTCACACGCTAATAATTTCTTAATTTTTTTGTAGCTGCTAAATTGTTTTGCTTTTTCCGTTGAAAGTTAATTTTTTTATTATTTTACTCATTAATTTAGAAACCGAAATGCACGATCACATTTTAATTTCAAAGACTTAAAAATCGATTTTATTTATTTTTAAATTTTATTCAATGTTTTTTTTAGGGTGACATTGATTGAGAGAGGCTGACATGTTGCTGCTTGTTCACAGTTTCTTGACATTTTTAACGGCGAACGAACAACGCAACAAGCTGAATTTGTGAGTTTTATACCGTTTTTTTGTTAGCTGTCGTTAAAAATGTACTAATTTTCTGCCCCCCCCCCCCAAAATAAAAAGCAGAAGGGGACCCGAAGAATATGGTTTTAAAAAGTTCGTTTTTTATAAAGATATCTAACTGTATGACAGGTGAAAATGTGGAAGGATGAAAAATAGACAGAAAAGGGAGGTAGGCTTAACAAATAGAATCACGTTATATAACAATGAGAGTGTGGTATCATAAAAGTAGCGTAGGGTTTTTTAGTTAAGGTATGAATGAAGTATGAGCGAAATTAGGGTAAAGGCAACTTGAGACTTGGTGGGGAACCGATCTTAGTGGGTTCATTAGTATCGTATTTCGCGGGTGAGTGCATGCACCCGTGTTTTACGGCCGCTATGGATTCAGCAGATCGGACCTTTCCATGATCTGACGGAGCTGTCACTCCTCGGAAGGATGGACACAAGGTACCTGGGAAAAGACTTTGGATGATACCGCTTCTGTTGCCTTTTGGAGATTAGAAGGGTCGGGGTTAGGGGTTAGGCTTAGTTTTGGAGTAAATGAATAATGGTTGCACATTGTTGTGACTATATGTGATGAGTGGAATAAAATAATAAAATATCCGCGTTAAGGGTTGTTGAGCGATCGAGGTGGAGTTCCCTCATCATCTAAGGAAATTGTTACTCTGGATTCAGACCACCACTTGAGAATGCCAGTGGACTCCACATGGGTTATGTGATAATAATATATTACTCATATATTGACCAGAGAGGCAAGAAAATCAATGCTCTATGACCGCGTTGTGAATCTTCCTCTGATGGGATAGTCTTTTCAATAATTGATTATTTTTGTAATCATTGCCAATTGTAGTCTATTTTGATTATTTTCTTTTTCATGTTGTCGATCGCTACCCGTACCAACAAGCGGATTCATCCTGCATCCGGATTCTGACAAGTCCGATAAATGAAGAAAAAAAGCTGATTGCAAGTAGGTAAGAAGAGTTTTTTCCTTGTTTCCACAACGGATAGAATTGACCCCTCAATAGAAGCGTCAGGGCCAGTAGAAAAAAAAATAGATGGATGGATGAGAAATAAGGAGAATATATATTGCAGAAATTAGTTATCTCTGGTATTTATATGAATTGGTTAAAAATACCCAAGGGGTCTAGGATGAGTTTTGTCGGAGAGAATAAGATCTCTCAGTGGGGCGGTAGAAGAATCCCCACAGGGAGAGGTTATTACTAGGAACTTTCCATAGTTGGAATAGCTCACACTGTGGTCATTAACGGAGACCCTCCAAAGAAGACATTCTGCCTTGTTGTGCTTGCCGACTGCGTCTCTGCAATTCACCACCAATGGTCGGATTCCCGCTTCATAATGATTGAATTGAACGGTTACTTGAATTCCCGCATGGCGTAAACACTGAGCGATATCAAGGATAACCACAACCTTGCAACTGGTGGTGTACCGCAGAAACATGTTGCAATTTGCAGCACCCGGAGGCTGCTTGCCACAATTTATTTCCTGCTTGAAAGAATTATTTGATGGCATCAAAGTACAAATTTTGTACAAAAAAACAAAGATACATGGCACACACACCAAAAAAAAAAACTTCATACCTGATCCCATTCCAAATTTTAAGATTTCCTGAATCTTCATAAAAAATAAATTATAAATAAAATTAATGTATTTCAAAAAAGAGATAAAAGATAAAAACAAGTTTGTATTTTAAAAGGGTAAATTTTGTTTCCATCAAAAAATGCCACCTTTGTTTTTTTTCAATAATTGCTGCGCATCTCAGCCACAACTTCGATGTTTTCCGGATTCCTTGCCATAGTCCTCCCACCAGCTTTTGCCTTATCCTGCATACAGACTTTTTTCCATACCAGAATAAAACACAGTAGCATGATTTTTTTTTGCGTACGTAAGGCTAACCCTCCACCTGGAAAACTCCAGCAAATTGTTGGAATAGCTCACACTATGGTCATTAACGGAGACCCCAAAAGAGACAGTCTGCCGTGTTTGGCTGGTTCTTAAAAAAAAAGAACATGCCGACTGCTTCTCTGCATAGGGGTATGCTAACTGGATGGAGAACGTCCCGCTTAGTTGAATTCTCCCCTATGACGGTGTCCAGGATGTTGCTAAAGTAACTGTAACCTAAAATTAACCCTTTCCAATAATTTCAAAATGCTGGCGAATTGGTCTTCTGTTTCTCAGTAGTCACCTCATGAGTAAATTGCAGAAACATGTTGCAATTTGCAGTCAGTGTGCCACCTGTATATAAATAACATCACACTGTTGCTGGAAACGGACTGCTTGCCACAATTTTCCTGCTTGAAAGAATTTGATGACATCAAATTACAACTATCCATTTTGACCTACACTAATCTTGTATACAAAACAAATATTGCCACACACCAAAGACTTCTGAACTGCATTGGTTGATCATTGGAAAAAATTATTAACAAGAAAAAGCATACGAAACTACTTACAAACCGAAAATCAGTCCAAAAAATTCAAGAAGAGGGTGTGTACCACAAGGCAGTATCATTTCAACCACCCTCTTTCTTCAACATCAAGAATAAACAATATCACAAAACAACTCTGATTTGCTCAATTAACATTCACACCTTAGAAAGAAAACTACAAAATAACATAAATAAAATCAACTGGGCTAAAGAAAATAGCTTCAAATTCTCCTAAAACAAAACTAAATGTGTCCACTTCTGCAATCAATCTTTGACAGGAAACTAAACCCATATAAATTACGTTAAAAAAAATGCAGCCAAACAGCTCCCGCGAGTCGTGGCCCACACACACTAACTGGGGAGCAGACACAAAATAACACTTCTAAAAATATATAGAACTCTAATCCACTCCAAAACGGATTTTTCTAACTTTATTTACCAATCTGCCAGAAAATTTTATTTAAAACCACTTGAATATTCCACACAGACCTCAACAGATTCATCAATATCTACACAAAACTCAAATGGAACAACGCTATCAAAAAACAGATAAGAGAAAAAAACCCTACATCAAAATGACAAGAAAAGAAGAAGTTGTCCTTACAAGAGACTCCCACTCCAACATCACCCATCTCCTCCTTACTGCATACCCTGTCAGGAACCATACTGCGAGGACCTTAAATGAATCCGACAAAAATATTGCAAAGAAAACAAACTAAACAACATTTTCCTCCCAACAAACCTAAATAAAATCTTTGAATACCTAAACAACCCTACTGGCGATTATGTCTGTATTAATTTTTTTGATCACTCCGCCCCATTCCGAAACCACCCCAACGCGTCTTTCAAATTTTTACAATTAATTTGTTTTAAAATTCTAAATTTTTCAGATTTAAAATATTGTTTTGTTTTTTAAATCAATTAAATTAGATTGGAATATGATTGGAATATGATGAAGCTGGTTGAAAGTTGAAAGAGAGAGAGATGAAAAAAAACAAGTTTGTACATTTTTTTTACACAGTAAAAAGGGTAAAAAAAATTGTTTTTACGGTCTTTTGACCGTAAAAACAATTTTTTTTTACCCTTTTACTGAAAATAATATTTTTAAAGTATCCACCATTTTACAGATTTCAAGTGTCAAAATTAAGGAACAATCATTTTAACTAAATCACATTAAAAAGGCAAAAGAGATTTAATATTTGGTACTTCCACCTTTGTTTTTAATAACTGCTGTGCATCTTACGACTGCAGGATTTCGCTAAATCTTGACATTGGGTCAGTTATCTTGGCTCATTAACATTCAGTCCTAGAGTCTTCCATAAGTTTTCTATAGGGGTCATGTCAGGACTCTGAGCAGGCCAGTCTAGTAGCTTTGCCTTATGGCAGGGATACTGTTCTAAAAACATTTTTACTCTAGTATTTAAGCATACAAGTGGTGATGTACCTTTTTGTTCTGTTGTCTTTTAATTTTTTTTGTATAAAACAAGAAATTTTTTTTTTAAATTATAATTTTTTCTCATATGACAGTTGCTGCCCGGAGGACAAATAAAGACAAACAACTAGTTCACACGGACATCACAGAAAAAGGTAAGAGTGTTCTCATTTTGTCTCCCCATTTTTGTGTTGGGAGGGAGTTCAAAAAAGGACTCTGTGAGCACAAAATTTCCAGGGTAGTTGTGGAGGAGCAACGCATGATTATGACAGGTGGAAGGATGAAATGAGAAGGAGAGTAAGTGAAACTAGGGTAGTGGAATGAATGGGAGTCAACATACAATAAACATAGTAATAAAGTTATGAATGAAGATAGGGAAAGGCAACTTGAGACTTGGTGGGGAGCCGATCACATTTGCGGGTTTGTCGTTGTTGTATTTCCTGGGTAAATGCACGTACCCGGGTTTATGCGGCAGCTACACACATTCAGCAGACGGTTCCTTTCCTTGATCTGACGAAGCTATCAGATCCTAGGAGGATGGAGGCATGGTATCGGTTGAAGTTCTTTGGACTGATATACGCTTCCGTTGCCTTTAGGTCCGCACATTGTTGCAACTGAATATGTGATGAGTGGAATATCCTCGTTAATTTAGAATGGTTGGCAACGCGAGGAAGACATTCATTAACAAGGGTGGAGAAGTGCCAGAAGATATTCAGGTTAACTGGTGGGAAATGTGCCTGGTCTCATCTGAGGATTCAGTGAGAATGCCAGTATACTTTTGGTCTAACAGTACTTGCCTCTGTTTGAGAAATAATTATGTGAGTCCTTGAATTTAGCTGTGTAACTGTAGTAAATCTGTGCTGATGGGATATTCAGGGCGTTGATGTTGTCCCCTTAGATCCCATCACATGTGTGTGACACGAATCGAAAATGCGGCTTCGGGAATAGCGAAAAATGTCGACCCAGGAAGCCGTTGAACATTCGTCTGATTGTAGCCTGACACACTCACCACAGGATTTTTTCCCCCCAATCGTTACTTTCTACTACGATCGTGGCCTGACCAGCTCATTATCCAACCCCTTCAAGTCTCTATCTGTTCCCATAATTCTGCCCAATCACTCAAATTCGATCCCATTAGGGCTCGTTCCTCGAACTTCTCTTCTGCCGGGGATGCGATGGACACCTCGAACACTGAGCTATTTTGGTTGGCTTTGACTGCCCGCTATATAAAATTTTACAGGTGCAGGACCTGTTCGAATAAACTCTATCTCTCACTATGTCTCCAAGACCTTGATGTCCAACTACTTGGGTGGTCGCGGAAACTGTCCTACTCAGCCACCTACTTCTCTACCTCTTCTAGTTTACAACCCCCTTTACACGTCAACATCCTGATTTCTCCATCTCCATGTCTGTGCTAATTTGCCCTGTGTCAACCAATGGCCTTTTTTCATAACATAAAAACAGAACAACAGAAGAACTTTTGCTTGTCTTAGTAGGGAGGGGGGGTTGTAGGGATAGGGTTCAGGCAATTCTTATGTGATTGCACCTCTCTCCTATAATTTTTTACTGACGCCTGATCCTCCTCATGGCCTGGGTTCGAGGATGATCCCCCCCATCCATGTTCTTCCTTCGGCCAAAAGACGAAAAATGTGGGCCCAGGAAGCAGGTTGAGCATTCGTCTGATGCTCTGCTCTCTCCACTCCACGATCACTCCCCATCCCTTTTTTTGTCGTGCAAAGCACGATCTTCCTTAGCTTGCAGAAAGAAGAAGGCAATCGTCTTTTCGGTTTTCCCTGTCTCAGCCTGAGATGGGCTCTCTCTCTCACTACATTTTGTGAATTGCCCCAATCACTCAAATTCGATCCAATCAGGGCTCATTCCTCAAACCTCTCTTCTGCCTGGGGTGGACACCACGGACTCTGAGCATCCCATCAGCTTCGCTTCACAGTTGTGACGTCCCGCTACTTAAATTTGACAGGTTACCCTTTCTGTACTTTGCTCATGCACCTAGCCGTCTAGTTTATTGGGCTCTTTTCCACCTTACCGGACACCTGCCCCTGTTTCCCACTTGTAAAAAATTGCACCTATTTTATACGGTAAAAAAAAAACATCACACCTCTCCACCTTCACATTCTCTGAGGGGAAGTCTCCATCATCTTCCGGTTTGTTTAGCCAGTCCATTGTAGACTTGCAGAGCCTGCTGGGAAGGTCTGTGCCTCCATCCAATCAATCGGCAGTCACTGCCCGCTTGAGTTCGGGCTATCCGGTTGCCCTCTGCAAACGGAACCCCCAAAAAATTCGAGCTTCCAATAAACGAAAATTCCTCACATTTTCTCTCCTTTTTCCCGTTTTTTCTTCCCTTTTTAGCACATTCCTCCTCTCATGTAATTCCGTTAACCAAGCAATTGTGGTTCGATGTCGCGAGAAGTAAGTCGAGACCACCTCCATCGCTCGATCATCACACAAATGACAATGCGGGCGCAGTCTTTTTGTTTCGGGTGGCTGAAGGGGGACCGGTTGAACTTTCTCTTCCATCTGCTGGCATACCACCGACATCCGAGGGAACCTGACCAGCCAGCCTCTGTCCTCAGAAAAAATCCTCTTCTTCCTCGTCGGAGAGAGGAAGCGATCCTCCTACAAGCTGACGTTACACATCCACATAGCCATTTAGTTCTCGATAGTCGAGTACTGGTTGGACTTTCTGTTTTGCACAGCCTTGGGAGGGCCGAGTTCTTTCTTGGGATAGCCATTCGTTCTACGCTTCCCGGACGTGATTAGGCACTCTGGGACTTCGCCCATTTCCACGATGCAGTCCCCCCTTCCGCACACTTACTTGTTCGTTCCCGCTCTCTAATCGCATCAATTCCAAGGAGATCGAATCCTAGCAATCGCCCGTCCATAACCAAAAATCTCACTCCGACACTTTGCTTCCCTTTTTTATTAGCAGATTTCCCCGCTCAGTTCAACCGCCACACCCTCCAAGAGAGTAACACAACCCCACCTTGAAATACTGTCCTAGTCACATTTTGCCACCTCACTTTCTATATATTTTTGTAGGTTGGTGCTTCTTCTAGTTTACAACCCCCCTTTAGATATCCTTCCACTGTCACCACTCTAGTTGTCCAGTAATTATTATCTGGTATTGATCACTTTTTCTTGTCTTCTTGGAGACAGTATGTCAGATTGTACGTGAATTGTCCGCCATTGCTGCAACTTTTGTGTATTATAAGCAGTCACTGATGCGATCAATGGGGACGTCAATTTTTTGTCCAGTTGGCTTCCAGCAGATATTTGTTTGAGGTGGCCTCACACTGACCCTTTCTGTCGTCAGACTGTTCCTTGTCAGATCTTCGATAATAGCCCGTCTTGCTTGTCCTTTATAACCCCCCTCCCCCCATATTTGGTTTTGCTCTCGAAGCCAGTACCTCGATCTGTGGTCAAGAGGGACCGGGACCACCAAGATGTCTTCCTCTTAGTGCTCGTTGTCAGCCTTTAGTCATGATAGATTCCTTTTCCTCACAATAATGCACCGTTGGTGTTTTTTTGCAGAGAAAAAAAATACTGTGATAGGGGGGGGGGGGGTCCGGGCCTTTTAAAAAAAAAAAATACACAAATCCCCCAAAACAGCAATTATCTGTTTTTTTTGTCTTGTTTTTTTGTTTGATTGTTTCATTATCACAGAGGCTGAAAAGATTCGTGCTGTGTTCACAAGTAGACTTGCAGTCTTGATTCCTCCTGTGTGCGTCAGTCGGAGAGGTAAAAAAACTCATAATAAAAAATGTCAAACAATTGTGTCCGTTTTTTCATTGGGGGGTGGGGGGGTTAAACAATGTTTTCCCCAATTTGCCGCACTCGATTTTTTTTTTACAGATATCGAACTTGTTGTTTTTCAGTTTGCGCGGTCGGTACTTAATTTGAGTCCCCTCCAGACTAATGTCAAATTTCATTATTCAAATTTTTTAAAAACTGTTTCAGATTTGAAGGGGGGGTGGTTATTTATTTTCTTATTCAGATATATATATATATATTTAAATATTTTCAACATTTTTTCCATATTTGAATATTTTTTAACATTTTTTTCCAGTTTTGCAACTGGTCGGTCAGAAAGAAAAAATCTTCACATTTTTTTCAGAATATATGAAATGCGAATAATATTTTAAAACTTATTGAGTTTTTAACATTTTTTTGTACCAAGTTTTTTTTTTTGGTGGGAGGGGGGGGGTTAACTGGGTCTGGATTCATATTTTTTCCCCAGTTTGTGCAGAAAGAAAGGTATTCAACAAATGTCACTCACCTGGTTTATTTATCTTTTTTAATTTTTTCTCTAAGTACAAATTTTTTTTTGGGGGGGGTGGGGGTAAAATTACCGAACAGTTTTTCCAGTGAGTCGGTTTTATTCTCATAAAAAATTATTGTTTTTTTTTTCACTGTCTTTTTTTTTGGGGGGGGGGGGGGGGGAATGAGTAGTGGGTGTATATATAAACAACGGTACGAGTCATTTTTTTTTTCCAATTTTGAAACTCGATTTTTTTTTCAGATATAGGGTATGTTGGGGGGGGGTTCAAAACTTAGCCGGTGGTAATTCTCCATACCGAACTGTCGAGGCATTTTTTTTCAAGTTTGCGCGGTCGGAAAAATCAAAACAAGAATAAATTTTTAAAAAACTTTTTGAATGGGGAGTAACATTTATTTTCAGATATTTTTGAGTGCTTTTTCCCACATTTTGGAACCAATTTTGTGTACCAATTTTATTTTTGTATCTCGGTTAGAAAATTATTGTTGTTTTTTCTCGCAAGTGTGTTTCTTTTTAAGATTGGTTGCAAATCTTCACATTGGGGGTACCAAACACCCAGTTTGCGCAAGATCAATTTACCAAAATAGTCGGTGTACATTTTTTTCTTTTTCAGAATACCAAATTTTTTCAAATAGTGCTTTTTTTTTTTGTACCCAAAGTGCGAACACTTCATTTTTTTTTTTCCAAGCCAATCCAAATATTTTTTACTTATTCAGTTATCTTTTTCAGATTGGTAGCAAACTTTTTTCTCTACGTAGTTTAACCAAATAGAAGGTAATGTCTCCAAGAATTACATTTTTGCTTCGTTGTCAGAATACCAAGGGGGGGCGTCGTACAACACGAATTTTAAGGGAACAAAATTACCGAACACTGGTGTTGTCGATTCATATTTTTTTTCCAGTTTGCACAAAATGACAAACAAGAAATAAATGTCACTCACTTCGCCAGTTTGTTTATTTATTTTTTTTTGTTGGTGGTATTTTCTTTTTCAGATTGAGTGTTGGGGGGGGGGGGAACCAAGAGAAAGTTTGTGCATTGAGTCAAGAGCAAAAAATAAAAATTCTCTTCAAGAATGACCGGCTATTTATTTTTTTTGCTTTTCGGATTCTGTCTTTTTAAACAATTTTTCGTTTAATATTTTATTTTTTTGAGGGGGGCCCGGTTTGTCAAAAAAAAAAAAATACCGAAATTTTTCGCTGGTTAAAAATTTTCTCGGCGGCGAGTGTGTCATTTTTTTGTGGAGAGGATTGACTGACAGTTTTCTTTTTCAATGTTTGAAAATTTTCTAACAGTGGGGAAACAAAAAAAAAATTAGGTTGGGGGCCGAAAAAAATAATTTTGTAGGGGGGGGGGGAATTCCCCCCCCCCCATTCGAAGTTTGTTTTGTATAAAAAATATTTTTAAAAATGTTTTTATTTTTTCAGATTAACCCCTCCCCGCCTATTTTTATACAATTCGCTGTTAATAAGATTTTTTTGATACAATATAAGTGTTTTCTTTCTTTTTTGGTGTTCATATTTTTTGGAGGGGTGCGGAAAATTGCATTATCGAAAATAGTAAAAAATGTCGAAAATTGCCGGAAATTCGGAAAATTATAACCGGAAAGTGAAAATATCGACAATTGTCGGAAATCAAAATTTTTTTACGCAAAAAAAATAAAGGCTGAAAGAGCGCCACACGAGGAATTTTCAGAAATTTTTTTTTCAGAAATTTTTTTGTGTACCAATTGTGTGGGGGGTGGGGCTTCTTTGTTTGAAAGGGACTGACTCATCATCAAGGAATGGAGGGGGGGGCAGTGCTTTGAAACCGTTGAATATTTTGTGTTTTGTTCGGGGGGAAGCTGGGATGTTGTACACTTTTTTTTTTCCAGTTTTTTCACAATTGTATTTTTTTTCTTTTTCAGGATGAAGTCATTTTTTTTTGTTCGGTGTGTGTGGGGGGTGTGGAGTTGAATGGGGTTGGGCAGTGAATTTTTTTTTGTGTACTAATTTTTTTTTGGGGGGGGGGTAAATTTTTGTTTTCTAGTGAGTGTCGGTGTTTTTTGGAACCAAGTGTGTGGGGGCCTTCTTTGTTTGAAAAGGACTCATCGTCAATCAAGGAAGAAGATTTGAAGGGGGGTGGGCAGTGCATTTTTTTTGAAACGTTGTGTGGGGAGGTGTAACAAAATTACCGAACGTACCATTTTTTTTTGGGGGGGGGGTGGGGAGGCTACCGAACAATTTTTTTTTGGGGGGGGGGGTTGGACCATTTTTTTTTTAGGCAACAAACATGTGGGGCCCTGTGGGGCGGGGGTCCAGTGCATTCTTGGAAAAAAAAACCGTTTTTTTCCAGTTTTGCACAATTTTTTTTTTAAGGACAAATTTTTTCGTTTTCAGGCAGGGCGAGGGTTTTTTTGTTTGCATCTTTTTTTGGGGGGGGGGGGGGACCAGAGAAACCGATTTGAATGGGGTGTGGGGGCAGTGCATTTAAATTTTTTTTTGGGGGGGGGGGGGGACAAAAATTACCGAACTTTCCTCTACTGGTACCGACAATTTTTCTTTTCCAGTGGGGGTTGGGAATTTGAATCATTTTTGTGTAAAAAAGTGGGGGTGTTTTTTTCTCTTTTTCAGGGGGAGCGCACAGTGCAGTTTTTTTCTTTTTCAGGGAGATGAGGGGGCGGGGGGGAGAAACAATAGAACAAGTTTGGGGGTGGGGCACCCGACTCCCAGCCGCATTCAAAAAAGGTTGTGGGGGGTTTGTATAAAAAAATCATTAAAGTTTATTTTTTTTACTTTTTTCAGCTCCCGTGCGTGCGCATCCTGACCGCAGTCGACTTATTTTGTTACAATTTTTGTTTTTTATATTCGCTGTTAATAAAAAAAAATTAAAAATATTTTCTCGTTTGTCTTTTTTTTTGCCCCCTCC
>OY744539.1:92298999-92306989 GCA_963556195.1 Sepiola atlantica | reverse complement strand
AAAAACCCGCGTGTCGACCTGCACGCCGGGAACGGGTCGCGACGACGGACCGGAGGGGAAGTGCGTCCGGTGCCGGCCGTGCGGAAGTCGCGCCGAAGCGCCCGCGCCATAGATTGCCGAGCGGTGAGAAGGCGACGAGTGCAGCGGAGTCGCGCGCAGAGGGAGCGGGAGGAAAGAAGAAGCGGCGGCGACGGATGCGGCAGGCCGGCGGCAGCGAGTAGAGAGGGCGAGAGGCGCGAACCCCGCGGTCCCCCCCATCGCAGCCGCCGTCGCCGCGGTCGTCACCACGTTTCCCTTCCCGCTGTCTACGCGGCCCGTCTCCTTCGTCGGCGACGCGGGCACAAAAGCTGGCCCGCGGAGAACGAGTCCCCGCGGACACGACGACGACGTCCGCGACAGCCTGTTAGAGGTACACATCGAGTTTGGGCTCGAGCCTAGGCAGCACCGGACTGAGTCCCCCCGCGATCGCGGTGAGCGGTCCCACCCGTTTACCCCTGGGCGGTTTCACGTTCTCTTGAACTCTCTCTCCAAAGTTCTTTTCAACTTTCCCTCACGGTACTTGTCGACTATCGGACTCGTCCCGGTATTTAGCCTTGGATGGAGCTTACCACCCGATTTGGGCTGCGTTCCCAAGCAACCCGACTCTCGGATCGAAGACCGTCGCTCGCCGTCCGCACCGAATGGGCCTGGCACCCGCCGCGGGCGGCCCCGATCGAGGGAACTCCGAACTACGCGAGACGAAAACGAACGGCTGTCTTCGACCCATGCGCCACACGTCCCGAAGCCTTTTACTTGCGACGGGATTCGGCGTTGGGCTTCTCCCGGTTCACTCGCCGTTACTAAGGGAATCCCGGTTGGTTTCTTTTCCTCCGCTTAGCGATATGCTTAAGTTCAGCGGGTCGTCTCGTCCGAGCCGAGGGCGGCGGATTTGTGTTTGTGTTTTGTTTGTGTCGTAGCGGGGTAGGGATCTCGCATCGGCAACAAGGGGCGCCGCCGATGGCTACGCGTGTCGGCCTACGCCGTGACGACGCACCACTTTCTGTTGTTTTTTTCTGTCGACGTGGCCGCCTTCGAAAGGCTGTGCTCGGCACACGCTGCTCAAGGGCTAAAACCTCCAGAGAGCGAGACGAGCAGGCGACGCTTGCGTTGCGGCGACAGACAGCAGTTGTGGGCGACGGCAGCGGCCGGCCGGACAAACTCCTCCTACTCCTCCTCCACAGTGTTCTGCACGCGGTCGGAAAGGGAAAGACTCCGCGGTCTGCCTACGGGAGACGAAGGAGAACGAAGACGACGACGACGACGAAGTAGAAGAACACCGAGTTTGATCGGTTCTTTCTCCTCCTGCCGCCGCCGCTCCTCTCCTGCGACGTCCCGGTTCCCACCGTGTCGCCGGCGGCGTCACGGGGACGGCAAGATGTGCTTTCGTTAACGAGAAAGACATGTCATGTTCCGCCTCTCGACCGGACGTGGCCCCGAGACAAGGGATCTCGGAGCCGCAATGTGCGTTCGAGGTGTCGATGTTCACTGAGTCCTGCAATTCGCATCAGTTCTCGCGGCTGGCCGCGCTCTTCATCGACGGACGAGCCGAGTGATCCCCCGTCCAGGGTTTAGCACTTGGTTTTTGTTTTGTTTTTTGTTTTTTTGTTTTCGTTTTATAGGGGTGTGTGCGAGGAGGTTGACGGCTGCTGCTGCGATGCGACGGCGGCGGCGACGACGACGACGATGGCCTCGGACGGACGGACGCAGTGCGGTTAGCTACTCCGCGGGCGTGTCCGTGTAAGGCGGGGAGGCCCGGTGGCGGTCGACGCGCGCGGCAGCGGTAGCAACGGCGGCAGCAGCAGCAGCAAGCAAGCAAGCAAGCAAGCAAGCAACGTCGGTTTCGCGGTGGGCTGAGAAGTGGGCGACGCGGCGGCCCGCATCTCGCTCCGCTTTTCACGTTTTCACGTCGCAACAGCAGCAGCAACGACGACAGGGGCGGCGGCGTCGGATCGCTGTGTGAACGCTGAACGATAATGATCCTTCCGCAGGTTCACCTACGGAAACCTTGTTACGACTTTTACTTCCTCTAAACGATCGGGTTCGGTCGTCTTCTCCAGGCATCGAACGCCGAGGCTGACGCGCACGAGTGTCGTTGCCGACACCGCACACTGCCCGGCGGCGTCGTCGGCCAGATCCGAGGACCTCACCGGACCGTTCGATCGGTAGTAGCGACGGGCGGTGTGTACAAAGGGCAGGGACGTGATCGACGCGGGCTGTTGACCCGCGCCTACCGGGAATTCCTCGTTCACGGGGTTGGTTACAGGCCCCGATCCCTATCACGGGAGGTGGTTAAGAGGTTTCCCAACCCTCTCGGGCCGGGGCGAAGTCCCCGCTGATACCTCCAGTGTAGCGCGCGTGCGGCCCCGGACATCTAAGGGCATCACAGACCTGTTATCGCTCCGCCTCGTGTGGCTTTCTGCCACCCGTCCCTCTAAGAAGTGCGTGAGAAAACCGACCCGGACCCGAGCGCCACGAAGGACGCCGAGCCCGCCGTAAAAATCACTCACATCGGCGCACTAGTTAGCAGGCCGGAGTCTCGTTCGTTATCGGAATCAACCAGACGGATCGCTCCACCAACTAAGAACGGCCATGCACCACCACCCACCGAATCGAGAAAGAGCTATCGATCTGTCAATCCTACCGGTGTCCGGACCGGGTGAGTTTTCCCGTGTTGAGTCAAATTAAGCCGCAGGCTCCACTCCTGGTGGTGCCCTTCCGTCAATTCCTTTAAGTTTCAGCTTTGCAACCATACTCCCCCCGGAACCGAACTCTGGTTTCCCGCAGGCTACCCGCCGGGTCATGGAAGCGAACGCCGGCGGATCGCCGGTCGGCATCGTTTACGGTCGGAACTACGACGGTATCTGATCGTCTTCGAACCTCCGACTTTCGCTCTTGATCGAGGAAAACGTGCTTGCCACACGCCATCGCTGCAGTTCGTCTTGCGACGATCCAAGAATTTCACCTCTAACGTCGCAATACGAGTGGCCCCGACCGCTCCCTTCGATCATTGCCTCGCCGTAGACGGAGACCGACAGACGTAGACGAGGCCCTCTTCCATCATTCCATGCTTATCGTATGCAAGCTTGAACAGCCCGCTCTGAGCACTCTAATTTTTTCAAAGTGAACGTACCGGCCGCCGCGGACACTCGGTTAAGAGCACCCTTGGAGGAGAAACCGCCGACCGCACACGCGCGCAGACAGACACGAAGCAGGGACTCGGAGTGGGTCGGGGGGAGGGCGAGGAGGGAGGAAGCGAGGAAGGGGAGCGCGACGACGACGACGGACACCCGACACGGACAGAGACGACGGAGGAATGAACCCCCGCGCCCCCGGCCCGAGCGAGCGTTGCCGCCACCACCACCGCTAACCCCCCAGACCCCGTGATTTCGTTCCCAGCCCATTACCGCTCCCGGATCCCGACTCGACATCCTCGTCCACCTCGCCGGCAGGACCGCGTGACGGATATGCTAGCGGTTGACACCGGCGGAAAGGGCCGGGAATGCGAACGGACGACCAAAGTCAACGACGGACGATGGCGCCGCCGCCCCGGGGCCGCTTGCGCGACCACGAACCCGAGTTCGGACTACGAGCTTTTTAACCGCAACAACTTTAATATACGCTACCGGAGCTGGAATTACCGCGGCTGCTGGCACCAGACTTGCCCTCCGGTTGGTCCTCGTTAACGGATTTGAAGTGTACTCATTCCGATCGCGGGGCCTCGACAGAGTCCCGCGTCGTTATTTTTCGTCACTACCTCCCCGTGCCGGGAGTGGGTAATTTGCGCGCCTGCTGCCTTCCTTGGATGTGGTAGCCGTTTCGCATGCTCCCTCTCCGGAATCGAACCCCGATTCCCCGTTACCCGTAGTAACCACGGTAGGCACTTAACCGACCGTCGACAGTTGATAGGGCGGACCCTCGAGAGACCCGTCGCCGGGCGTAAAGCCCGTGCGATCGACCAGTGAGTTATCCAGAGTCACCAAAGCGGAGCGCGCCGCCCTATGAGCCCCGCCGCCGACGACAGCTGACGCCGACGCCGACGACGGGAGGACGGAATGACGCGCATCGGTCTCAGTCTAATATGTAGCGCCGCGACCCGGAACGGCCGACGCGGGTGCCAGCGCGCAAGGCGAGGCGACGACAACGCGCCGACCGATCGCGGCCTGTGTCACATGTATTAGCTCTAGAATTGCCACAGTTATCCATCGCCTCCGAGGAGGAATACGGTCCCGAGGATTAGGTCCGGTTCCTGAGCCATTCGCGGTTTCGCCCGTTCTAATGCGTGGCGTGAACTTACACTTGCATGGCTTAAGCTTTGAGACAAGCATATGACTACTGGCAGGATCAACCAGGTATCGCTGAGTGCGTGTGTTGCTGCTGCTACGGCTGCTGCTTTTTGGCTACTGCCTGTGCTTGCCCGCGTCTCTTCACCAACAGCGGCGGCTCGATCGCGTCGACGACGAAAGCGGCGGCGGCGGCGACGGCGGTCGAGGCTAGAGGTGGCGGCGGTGGTGGTGACGATGTCAGGCGGGCGGGCGCGCAAAGGCAGGCAAGCGAGCGAGCGGACAGTCAGCATCTCGGGTAACCGAGGAGAGATAACGTGCACGTGGCGCGTTCTCGTAAGCGACTCCTCGGTCCGATTCATTTGAGCGTGGCGCCGATGCGTGTTCGGCGGCGGCGGCGGCGGCGGCGGCGGCAGAGGCTGCGAAGGAACGAAGGCGGCCTTCACCTCTGCTGCTGCTGCTGCTGCTGCTGCTGCTGCACACGACAACGGCAACCTAAAGCATGTGGCAGATCGGACGACGACGACGACGACATCGACATCGACAGATCCCCTTTTCACAATCGCATCGAGTTAAGGCGAACGAGTCCGATTCGAGCACCGAGTCGCGCAAGGACTTTCGGCACAAGTATCGATCACTGACGGGAGCGCTTCGCCGGACGGTGATTATGTTACCCATCCGGCAGCCGTTCGAATCGACGGTAGGGGAGTACGGCGGGAACTGCGGACGGAAAACGATTAGGCGACTACGACGACGCCTGCTGCGGCTTCTTCTTCCTTTGCGTTAGATGGCGGCGGCGGCGGCGGCGGCGGCGGCGGCGGCGGCGGCGGCGGCGGCGCTGTCTACGCGTCGGTCGACAGAAGATGCAGACGTCGTGGCTACGCGTTATCGGACAAGGGGTCGCTGCAGCACGAGTACCGCGAGCGGGAAGTCCAAAGTTTTGCCAGACGCAAGGTGCGAGAGGGCAGAGTCCATTCACTACGGCGGCGGCGGCGGCGGTGGAGGAGGACTCAGGCGGCGACAACGACGACACGGAGTCGGCGGGTTCCTGGAGGAAAGACGGTCGAACGTACAGGTAGGCGAGTCTACGAGGGTGCGACGAGGACGAGTCAGTCGGACCAACGCTAACCCGGCGGGCGACACGGCTCTTCCTGTAAGGAGGCTTCGTTCGACGGCGGCGGCGTCGGCGGCGTCGGCGGCGACAGAGGCAGCGGAGGCGGCGGCAATGTCGTCGTCGGCGGCGGCGGCGTGTCTCCCTCCGGAGGATATATATCGGTCGCGCAGCGATTTTGTTGTGCGCCCGCAGGTCAAGCCAGATCGAGAGCACGTGCAGCAGCAGCAGCGAACGGCGGCGGCGGCGGCGCTAGGACGAGGACCACGGCGGATATGGCGGCGATGATGACGAGGAAGAAGAAGAAAGGTGCAGTAAATCAACCACGTCGGACCACGACCACCGAGAGGACCACGACGACACGACGAACTATCGATGCAGGGGTTACAAACGAGCGCACATGCGGTAGGACAGAAGGCGGAGGCGGCGGCGGAGGCAACAGAAATGGCGGTGGCAGCCCTTGGCCAGTCGAGCTGTCTTTCTGATGCTGTGCGAACCACGAGACAAGTCCATGAGAGCGATCTGGACCAGGTCGAGGTAAAATGTCGCTGTTCGCCAAGCTCTCACACACCAAAGTGTGTTTCCTACCGAACATGTTTTATAAAGCATTTGGTGTTACAACCCCCAGAAGTGGTGTCGCTAGCCGGCGAGACCCCCCTCCGACGCCGGAACGGGGGCCACGAAAAAAAACTGGCACGATTCGTTACGACATTTCCGGTCGACGTCGTCTCGCCGGCGCCGGATCGCGATCCTCTGGTGCCGGTCGGCGCGCGCAGGCGAGGCGACAGCCGGTCGGGGCGGCCAGCACTTTGTCGATTTTCGCTCCGACGAGTCTGCCGCCTAGTGTCGCTCGCCGCCCTGCCGGCGGCACGGCCCGGCCGGGCGTGCCACGCCGCCCGCCGTGCCGCGCCGCCGACGCCCGCCACCGCGACCACCGGCGAGCACCAAGCAAGCGGCACAGGCACCGGCACCAGCAGCGCGACAACTTGGCGTGTTTCCTTCCGAACATGTTTTCTAAAGCATTTGGTGTTACAACCCCCAGAAGTGGTGTCGCTACCCGGCGAGACCCCCCTCCGACGCCGGGACGGGGGCCACGAAAAAAAACTGGCACGATTCGTTACGACCTTTCCGGTCGAGGTCGTCTCGCCGCCGCCGGATCGCGATCCTCTGGTGCCGGTCGGCGCGCGCAGGCGAGGCGACAGCCGGTCGGGGCGGCCACCAGCACTTTGTCGATTTTCGCTCCGACGAGTCTGCCGCCTGGTTTCGCTCGCCGCCCTGCCGGCGGCACGGCCCGGCCGTTGCGTGCCGCGCCCGCCAGGCAGCCAGCCAGCCAGCCAGCCAGCCAGCCAGCCAGCCAGCCAGCCAGCCAGCACTCTGCTCTCTGCTCTCTGCTCTCTAGAACTTCTTACTTTGTCGATTCGCTCCTTCTGTCTCTTCTCTTCTCTTCTCTTCTCTTCTCTTCTCTTCTCTTCTCTTCTCATCGCCTCACAATTAATTACAAGTGCCAATTACAAATCAGATGGCGCCAGGCCACATTAAGCGAGTCAAAGTTACTCCCGCCGTTTACCCGCCGTGCCGCCTGGTGTCGCTCGCCGCCGCCGCCGCCGCCGACGACGCCCACCACCGGCGACCACCAGCCAGCCAGCCAGCCAGCCAGCCAGCCAGCACTCTGCTCTGCCAGCTAGCACTTCTTACTTTGTGCATTCTCTTCTTCTTTCTGCTCTCCTCCTTCCATCTGGCCCCTTCCAATTAATTACAAGTGCCAACGATTCGATGACGAGGCATATTAAGCGAGTCAAAGTTACTCCCGCCGTTTACCCGCCGAGTCCGACGAGTCTGCCGCCTGGTGTCGCTCGCCGCCCTGCCGGCGGCACGGCCCGGCCGGGCGTGCCACGCCGCCCGCCGTGCCGCGCCGCCGACGCCCGCCACCGCGACCACCGGCGAGCACCAAGCAAGCGGCACAGGCACCGGCACCAGCAGCGCGACAACTTGGCGTGTTTCCTTCCGAACATGTTTTCTAAAGCATTTGGTGTTACAACCCCCAGAAGTGGTGTCGCTACCCGGCGAGACCCCCCTCCGACGCCGGGACGGGGGCCACGAAAAAAAACTGGCACGATTCGTTACGACCTTTCCGGTCGAGGTCGTCTCGCCGCCGCCGGATCGCGATCCTCTGGTGCCGGTCGGCGCGCGCAGGCGAGGCGACAGCCGGTCGGGGCGGCCACCAGCACTTTGTCGATTTTCGCTCCGACGAGTCTGCCGCCTGGTTTCGCTCGCCGCCCTGCCGGCGGCACGGCCCGGCCGTTGCGTGCCGCGCCCGCCAGGCAGCCAGCCAGCCAGCCAGCCAGCCAGCCAGCCAGCCAGCCAGCCAGCCAGCACTCTGCTCTCTGCTCTCTGCTCTCTAGAACTTCTTACTTTGTCGATTCGCTCCTTCTGTCTCTTCTCTTCTCTTCTCTTCTCTTCTCTTCTCTTCTCTTCTCTTCTCTTCTCTTCTCATCGCCTCACAATTAATTACAAGTGCCAATTACAAATCAGATGGCGCCAGGCCACATTAAGCGAGTCA